>JACGAQ010002057.1:0-46860 GCA_014119065.1 Orius insidiosus
GGCATTTTGGGTCAGTGACCTTCAGATTTTTTTTTCCAAAATTCGCAAAAATGGCAGCGTTCTGTATTTAGTTTAATGCGCTACTGCCATACTAATAGAGAAAGTTAAAATAGAAAAGACAATGATAACAATAAATTTATAAATCATTTCGTTAATAAAAATGTTTAAAATATTATATATAAGATTAAAGACCTTTTTAACATAATTTAATTTATGTATTTAACAAGAAACCAAAATTTATGATATACAAGCCGAAACATATTTGTGTATGTGGATGAATTAAAACAGATTTTTCATTCTACATCCCCCGCTTTGGAGAAATTAATGAATTGAATAAAAACTTCTTAACTCTTTCTTCTTTCTTCAATAATTTTTTTCTTAAATAAATCTCATTTAGGTATGAACAACATTTTTTCATAAGTTTCATCAATTTTCCTTACTTCTATTCCAATGTGTTGATAGGATGTCTTCAGTCTTGATCGTAGATATAATAAAATAATGATAATGATAATAATAATCCCTATCTCAGGCAAATCTTCTTGTAAGATAGTATACTTCAGCCATATAAGACGATATAATAAAAATGACCATATTAGGCCCAAAACAGTAATAATAACAATTATAATAGTAATGATAATAATAATAATAATTGATCTTGACCATACAGAGTCCCTCACCAATGTTGTTCTATTTGTCTCGAAATCTTGAGCAGGGAATTTTCCTTCTTGAATTTTGATTTTCATCTTGAATTTTCATTTTCAATTTCAATTGTGTTGTTTCCAGAAAATTTTTTACATAAAATACTGCCAAAGAAGCTTCAATTTAATTATTAAATATATAAAAGAAACAGATCTTAGAATATGGGTTAAAAAAAAGCAGAGATTCAACTCCATAATTAAAATTCCAACACAATCTCTTTCATGCTAGGAGAATATGTCTGCGAAAGAAAATTAGAAGATAACTTTGAGGTTAATTTTTTTACCTTAGAGATACTTTTGCAGCATTCAACAAGCGTCTTGATGCAATTGCCTTTTTCTTGTTGTGTTTTGTATCGTGATAATAAATACTTCAGATGCCACTCTGAATTATATTTTAGCACATTCATTGCATGGAAACAAAGAGACGTAAATTGAGCAGCCTTTCAGGCTAGAAGAGATTTTATTCAAACAGCATTCATCTCCGCATGACAAACTGAAAAATTATATTTTTCTCTAAAAAATATGAAAACTCACCATATAAATGTTTGTTGTCAAGTCCTTCGCCTTTGGACCAGGGAAGTTTGTCGTCGGAGCATTTGTTGGGCATTCCGTTATAGCCAAGGCCGACGATACGTTTATCACTGTTTACAATACAAGCTCCTACTTGAGTTTTTGGATCTTTGCTTCTCAGAGAAGATGATCGCAGTAGCCATAAAATAGTCGTCCCATGACAAAAAATCATCTCGAGCTCCAGTCTTCCTACAAAACGGACAAAAAAAAAGGTGCCCAATAAATAACGTCATTAAACATCACTAAAATTTTGGCATTTGATTAACGGTGGTTTCTGGAGTGATATAGTGTCATCAATTTATGGTGTTTTTAAATTTCCAACAGGTAACACTCAAATTAAAATTTGGCAACAGGTTTTTTGGGAAAACAACATAGTGCCCTGACAATATGACTACCAAAAATCTTCTCAAAATTTATCTAATTTGTAAAAAAGAGGTTTTTTTTGTCAAAAAAGAGGTTTTTTGTAAAAAAAAAAAAAAAAAAAAAAAAAAAAAAAAAAAAAAAAAAAAAAAACTAGGGAAAATCCTGAAAACCATGTAAAAGAGGGTTTTATTATTCAAAAAAAAAAAAAAAAAAAAAAAAAAAAAAAAAAAAAAAAAAAAAAAAAAAAAAAAAAAAAAAAAAAAAAAAATTCTGTAAAATGGGGTTTCTTTGTCAAAAAAGCAACAAAAGTTCCTAAAAATCTTGTACAAATGGAGATTCATTGTGCAGAAACCGAGGAAAAATCCTGAAAACCCTATAAATGGGGTTTTTATTTAAAAAAACCAAGGAAAATCCTAAAATCCCAGTAAAAATGAGGCTTCATTGTCTAAACAGTAGCAATGGGGTTTCTCTGTCAAAAAAAATAAAAAAAAATTCCTAAAAATCTTATAAAAATGGGGTTTCATTGTGCAAAAACCGAGAAAAAATCCTGAAAACCCCATAAATGGGGTTTTTTATCCAAAAAACCAAGGAAAAGTCCTAAAAACCCTGTAAAAATGAGGTTTCATTATCTAAACAGTTGCAATGGGGTTTCTCTGTCAAAAAAGCAAAAAAAAATCCTATAAAAAGGGGTTTCATTGTCCAAAAACTGAGGAAAAACTCCCAAAAATACAGTAAAATGGGTTTTCTCCGTCAATATATGTTTATTTTTTAGTTATTTAAAATGTCCAACAGTTCACACTCAAATTACAATTTGGCAACAGGTCTTTGGGAAAAACAACAAGTGCCCTGTCAACCATGATACTAAAATTTGATTGAATCGACTGAAATATGTAAAATGTGCTAGCTGAAAGAGGTGGAGAGCCTTAATCATATTTTTTTTAGGTGCCCTGTATATATAATAAAAGAAAGAATTTTGTAAAAATTGTCACTTTTTTTTTATTTTTTTTTTACACAGGTTGTCTGGAAACACATGGCATACGTCTGGGAGCGTTAAAAAGTGGTTTTATGAAAAAAAAATAAATAATAATAATAATTAAAAATATAAAGTGTAGTTTTAAATGCGTTTGGATATGCAGGGTGTCCCAAACAGAACCTAACTTCGTTATTTCAAATGAGAACCCCTGTTTTTTATTTAAAATTCGTAATTTTCATAAAATTTCAAGTTGATTAGACTATTGATAAGACCATTTTCGACAAAATTAAAAAAATGTCAAATTTTAGCGTTTTTTGCGCTAAAATCCGTTAAAATCGACTAACAGACTCATTTCTTTTTAATTCCACTTATTTTTTTTTCCCAAATTTCGTCAACGAGATTTCATCGCTAACGGCCTTTTTTCAAGTTAGAACCCAAATTTCTTCAGAAATGAAAATAAGCGATTTGTTAACGGAATTTTAATTTTTGATGCACAAACACAAAAGATGCTGTAGCTCTTTCAAAATTTGTGGTCCAAAAGAAAAATTCCTTTCAACAACCGCTAATTTTCATTTCTCAAGTAAGAAATTTGGGTTCTAACTTGAAAAAAGCCGTTAGTGACGAAATCTCGTGATGCAGAATGCGAAGATGCTTGAATTTGTGACAGTTGGAATCTTTGAAAAAAAAAATGGAATTAAAAATAATGAGTCACTTAAGTCGATTTTAACGGATTTTAGCGCAAAAACGCTAAAATTTGACTTTTCTTAAAGCTGTCGAAAATGGTCATATGAATAGTCTAATCAACTTGAAATTTTGCGAGATTACAAATCTGAAATAAAAAATAGGGGTTCTCATTTAAAATAACGAAGTTAGGTTCTGTTTTGGACACCCTGTATATCCAAACGCATTTTAAACTAAACCATCAAATTCTTTGATTTAAATTAGGGGGGTTTACATTAAACGTTTTTCATAAAACCACTTTTTAACGCTCTCCCAGATGTATGACATGTGTTTCCGGACACCCTGTATACCAAATTGGTTAAAACACATAATCTTGAATCTTGAATTCATGATACCAAAAAAAAATTTCAAAATTTATATAAATAAAAAGAGAAAATTTAGGGAAATTAGACTAAACTTTCTTTATTAAAGTGTATACTACCTCCTTTTTGGATTAATTTCTGATGCATCACTCATATTCGATCTTGAAATTCGAAAAATTCAACAAGACTGGCTGAAACTAAAAAAAAAATGAAATAGCTTGAAACTTCAGTTTTCAAGAGAAGAAGAAACGAAAACTCATGCAGAGGGGGAAACCATTTAGTTTTGATGTACAGGGTATTATGTAAGTAAAAATAAAACAGGAAAAATTGCGAAAATAATCTTGGAGATATTACATCCTGATACCTTCCCTGCAATCTTAATCGTCCTTGTAAAATCAATAAAATAATTTTATATTTCAAGAAACGAGTTAATTGAATACTTGACAAGTGAACGGGCCCGCCAACTCGTGACTTGAGTCTTATCCCAAGGTCTTATCATTCTTATTGTTTGAGTGATTGTTTTTAACGGGCAACGGTCTTGGGAAAATGACGTCATTTTTGGAGTTTTGTGACGCATTAACAAAGGTAGGGAAAAAAATGTCTACGTTTTTTTTGCATTCCAATGTCTGTGACTAGAAAGGTGCTCCTAAAGCACTTCCAGCTACTTTGACGGGATGATGTACATAACTACCAAGGTCGAAGGCATCGAAGGATTCACAGCTGCTTGACAGGATAGAACCAACGTCACTATTTTAAGTCTGCTGATTGTAATAAAACTCCCCAAATTCCTTCAAAGGATGGGAATGGCAGAGGACAGCACGTGCCGGTTTGAAGGAGGAGGATTTGGCAGAGCATGTCTCTATTCTTAAGCCATCTTCAGCTGGATTTTTTGGGCGAACATAAAATTAGAAATAATTTTATGATCTTCTTTGACAATTCTGACCAACCAAATTCAGGTATTAGGAGAAGTAAAAGGGGATTGGTTTAAAAAAAGGGGGATTGGGACTTCTCCCAATGCCTGAACCTGGTTGGTCAGAATTGTCAAAGAAGATGGCCTTTCTTCAAAATTATTTCTAATCTAATGTTCGACTAAAAAATCCACCTGAAGATTGCTTTTTATTAAAGCCGAAACCGGTGTTAGTTGACACTTTTTTTTGTATTTTTCTTTTTTTTCTGCGTATTTGAACTTCAGTTGTTTTTGCTAGAAAAAAAGCATTTTTATTCAGCAAAGAAGCCTTGAAATTAAGGGTGTATAGATTTATTTACTGGTTGTCTGGTTTTGTTACCTTGGTAACGGTAAAACAAAATTTGAGTATGGATGGTAAAAAATCTGAAGAAGAAATTGCCGAAATGGCGAATTGGAACCGTCCATTTTCAGTCAAAGAGTGGTTCAACGATATACATGATGCTGAAAAAGCATTATGTGAGGTGAGAAAAGAAATTTTCACATTTCAATGTTTATTATATTTTTTTTTCTGAAGGATTTTGAGCCTAATTTTAAATGGTGGATGCTTAAAGTACTTACAGAGGAGAAGCCGCCAGATTACAGTCAGATCCTCGAGTCGATCCGTGCGTCACAATCATTTGGTATAGAAGAAAGTAAAATATCATTTTAAAAATCACTTAAAATATAGAGGAGTTGTGAGAAAGGAGGAAGAAATTATTTCTAGAGAGGAAGAAAAAACTCCCTCCTAGCAGAACATGTCTCGCTAAAAGAATCTTCATCATCCTCATCTTCACCTTCTGAAGATATAAAATCGATTCCTGAAATCATCGAAGTACTTTTAATATAATTTTTAAAAATTGATATAATGTGTGTGCAGCCAAAACGAGCTATTCCGAGAGTGCTTCTCAAAAAACCAGATTATGAGAAGCTTTTTGAATATCAGGGGATGGAAAGTGAAGAGGACGATCTACTCGTCATCCCTCCAACTCAGCCGCCAACGTTAGTAAAATCGAATTTGAGAAAATCTCAAGACAGGCAATTATTTTTAGCCCTCCATTTGATATTTTGGAAGACGAACGGAGTTGCTATCAAAAAATGCTTTCCATGACAAACAATGAAGTCGCTGCAAACTGGAGAAAACCTGTTAAGAAAACAAGCCGAAGTGAAATGACGCTTGAGGAGCAGAGCGAATTCGAGTCAGCGAAGGTATCTATTTATATTTTCATATATAGCTTTATTTTCTTGAAGATAGCAAAAGACTTCTGCAAATGGCTTGAAAGCATCGGAATGGAGAACTTGAGAATAGATGAAAAGACACTTAAAGATTTGTTTGACATCAACTTCAACTTTCCGGTCACTTTGTCTTTTTGTGTAGACATCAAAGAGTTACCGTCGGTGCCAAAATCAATCGCTGAACTCTATGAAGTTCGACACGTAAGATTTCTCTTCACTTCGCCTTTTTCCCCCCTTAAATAACGTTTTTAATCAGAAAGCAGAAAGAGAAATCACACGTCAGCTTTTAAAATGGGACGCAGGATATGAAAAGAAGATATAACAGTAGCTTTCGGAAAATGCCTTCCTGTTCCTGACAAGCACAAACCTTGGAATAAAGATACCAACAAACTTTGGTTTTGGCCCAAATTCGTCACGAAAAAATTGAAATCTGGTCGAGCTCTTTGGGAAAACCTTCTCGGATCTGAGTAAAAAGCAAAATTCACAGTTAAAATAATAATAATAATTACAGAGTACTTGATTACTATTGTATTTGGCTCACAGAAAATCCTCAGCAAAAAGTTCCTGAATATCTCAAACGAATTGGCTACATTGATAAAGTTAAAGCGAAATACAACAAAAATAAAGGTAAAATAATAATTATTTGGACTTAAACTTTTTTTTAGATAAATATGATATAATAAAAAGAAAAAGGAAATGGAGAACGAATTTTGGATTTTCAACCGCATGGAATACGACCAAAGTGAAGAAGTTTATTTAGAAAACATCCCATCTTTTCAAGAAGTGCAACTTCTAATGAAGGAAAGCGTGAGGCAGGACTACTGCGAAGAGTGCGCCGAAGATTTAAAATTGATCGCAGAAAAAAAAGAAGCCGCTGCAGCAGAAGCAGAAATGAAGGAGGAATCTGAGAAACCTTTAGACCAAAATGAAACAGTTATTGATATGAAAACAGGGGAGAAGATGAAGAAACGATAAAAGACGATTTAGAAGAGAAATGGATGAGGAAAAAGAAATCATCGATCCTATAGAAACACAAATCCAAGAAGAACCCAATAAACTAGAAGAAAATGAAAAATCAGAATAAACTTGTAGGGGTAAATATTACAAAACTTATCTTCATAACATGAGTATGAAACCATTTTTAATGTGCTTACAACAAATTTTAATCATTTGTATGGAATAATAGAAAAAAATTGAACAAAAAAAACACTTTAAGTTTATAAAAACAAAAGAAATACAACAAAACAAAGGTGACATAAGTGATCGAAGAGCTTATGCTACTTGGCATTAAGAAATGCAATGGATGTACTTCTTATCGACTAGAATCATAATTTTTATTAAATATAAATTGTTTTCTTTAATTTAAAAAATGAGTTTTATTCAACATGTGCTGGTCCTAAATTGAAATTTTCTTTAATCCCCTTATCTCGCAAGGGTTTGACTTAAAACTTTTTGTGACATTAAGATTCAACAGTTCACATGTTTAAGGTAAAAAACGTGAGTAATTAGGGAGGATCCACAAATAATGAGAGAAGAAGTCAGAAAACTTAAAGCTTCGATAAAATTAAGATAAAAAGATAGCAAATTTTTTTTAGGGGGCAGAAAACGCGGCTGATCAATAAAATTCAGAAACTACCAAAAATAGGGGAGGGGGTACAATTTAACTTTCTTTATCTTGAAATTCTTAAATTTCAATTTGAGAAATTTCATTTGACGGCTACCTGGTGGTCAGTTGAAGAAAATGACAAAATGAACTGATTTAGATCAAAATCTCCCTTTAGAAGCCATTCTAAATTCAAAATGTCAAAATTTAGATTTCAAAAAAAGGTAACTAAAATGTGGGAAAGTTTCAACCATTAGAGACATTATTGTTTTTACTTTTTTAAATCACAACCCAACTATACGATCAATATTAGAATATCAACCTTTTTTTGTTAAACTTTAAAACCTGCTTTTTCTCACGTTTTACTCCCAACATGACAACCGATAATAATTTATGTAAAGTTTTATCAATATTAATAAATAAATAATTATCTCCATAGCGACAGCCAGTAAACACAAGGGTCCCTTATCCACATTCCTTCACACATTTTACTAAGAAATCTTAACTACATGAGGGAGAAAAAAAAAATTATGGAGATAAAGGGACTAGTTGAGACCTTAAGAGACCCTTCCCACCACAATGTTCGAAAATAATAATTAATTAAACTTTTATTGACCGAAAATTGTTTATAGCACAACTCTAAACTATTAATTGGCTAGCTGGCGGATGCAGTTCCTTCGCCGTTGGTAGCTCCAGACAGAACGACAAAGAGAAGAAGAGGAACTATGTACATCCACTGGAAAAAAAATAGATTAGAACAAAAAATTGAAAATTTTGTTTAATTACATATTTGGCGAGGAACGATCTGTTGTCTTGTCCTTGACCTTTTTCTTTCGCCTCCCTTTCTTTCTCAAGTTTTTGGACATAAGTCGTAGTGTCAGGCCTGAAAACAGAAAAAAAAATCAAAATACAATAAAGGCATTTTTGGTGATTTCAAAGATCGAGAAAACTATAATATGTTAATACAGGGGAGCCAAACCAGGGACATAGACTCCTTTAAAAATTATAAAATGAGAGAATATCACGTTCTTGAAGAGTGAAGAACTCACAGTAAAAAAGAAAGTAAACATAAGGAAAACTCCAAAAATCCTATAAAAATGGGGTCTCCTTGTCAAAAAAGCGAGGAATTCTTCCGAAAAATTAAATGAAAATGGGGTTCCTGTGTCAAAAAACTGAGAAAAACGAGAAAATGCCAGAATAAATGGAGTTTCTCTGTCGAAAAACTGAGAAAAATCCTGGAAAAATGGGGATTCATTGTTCAAAAACCGAGGAAAATTTCAAAAAATACATTAACAATGGGGGTTCTCTGTCAAAAAACCAACGAAAACGCCTAAAAATCCTGTAACAATAGTTTTACTATGTCAAAAAACAGAGAAAAACTCATAAAAACCCTGTAAAATTGGGTTTGTTTGTACAAAACTAAGGAAAAATCCTGAAAACCTTGTAAAAATGGGATTTCTCTATCATAAAACAACGAAAACTCCTAAAAATCCTGTAAATATGGGGTCTCCTTGTCAAAAAAGCGAGGAATACTTCCAAAAAATCCAATGAAAATGGGGTTCCTGTGTCAAACAACTGAGAAAAACGAGAAAATGCCGGTATAAATGGAGTTTCTCTGTCGAAAAAGAGAAAAATGAGGATTCATTGTTCAAAAACCGAGGAAAATTTCCAAAAATACATTATCAATGGGGTTTCTCTGACAAAAACCAAGGAAAATCCTGAAAACCTCGTAAAAATGTGGTTTCTCCATCAAAAACAAAAACTCCTAAAAATCCTGTAAATGGGGTCTCCTTGTCAAAAAAGCGAGGAATACTTCCATAAATCCAATGAAAATGTGGTTCCTGTGTCAAAAAACTGAGAAAACCCTGAAAATGCCAGTATAAATGGAGCTTCTCTGTCGAAAAACTGAGAAAAATCCTGTAATATTTGGGTTTCTTTGTCCAAAAACCAAGGAAAAATCCTACAAACCTCGTAAAAATGGGGTTTCTCCGTCATAAAACAACGAAAACTCCTAAAAATCCTGTAAAAATGGGGTCTCCTTGCCAAAAAAGCGAGGAATACTTCCGAAAAATCCAATGAAAATGGGGTTCCTGTGTCAAACAACTGAGAAAAACTAAAAATACCGGTATAAATGGAGTTTCTCTGGCGAAAAACTGAGAAAAATCCAGTAAAAATGGGGATTCATAGTTCAAAAACCGAGGAAAATTTCCAAAAATACAATATCAATAGGGTTTCTCTGGCAAAAAATCGAGGAAAAATCCTTAAAACTTTGTAAAAATGGGGTTTCTCTATCAAAAACCAACAAAAACTCTTGTGAAATCTTTGTAACAATGTGGTTTCTCTATCAAAAACTCACGAAAACTCCTGAAAATCCTGGAAAAATGGGTCTCTTAGTCATAAAAGCGAAGAATACTTTTAAAACATCCTAAGAAAATGGGGTTTTATCACAAAAACCGAGGAAACCTCAGAAAAATCTGTAAAATGGGATTTCTTCGTCAAAAAATACAAGAAAATCCTGAAAACCACGTAAAAATGGGGTTTCATTGTTCAAAAACCGAGGAAAATTTTCAAAAACATTATCAATGGGGTCTCTCTGTCAAAAAACCAACGAGAAAAAAATCCTATAACAGTAGTTACTATGTCAAAAAACAGAGAAAAACTCTGAAAACCCAGTAAAAATGGGTTCTTTGTCCAAAAACCGAGTATAATCATGAAATCTTTATAAAAAATCAAAAAAGGAGGAATACTTCCGATAAATCCAATAAAAATGGGTTTTTAAGACAAAAACCAAGAAAACCTAACAAAATCCAGAAAAAATGTTGTCCCTTTGTCAAACAACCGAGAAAAACTTGAAAAAGGACGTAAAAATGGGTTTCATTCTTCAAAAACCGAGCAAATTTCCAAAATACATCATAATGGGGTTTCACTGTCAAAAACAAACGAAAACTCCTGAAAATTCTTATCAATGGTTTTGCTCTATCAGAAACCGAGCAAAACTTCCAAAAATCCTATAAAAATGGGGATCTCCAGTGAAAGTACTCAGACTCCTTGAAAAATACAAAACACTAATAAAATAATAAATTTTAAACTTACACAGCTCCAGCTTCCGGAAAATGAAAAGAAATCGGTAATTTAGTCGACAATTGGGTGGAACGAGTCTGAACATTTTTAACGCAGGAACTTCTCGGAGCAAGATTTATCGCCATCACATTTCCGCCCTGGTCGCATTGAACAGTTACATGTATGGTCGAGTCAACATCAAGCAAAAAACACTAAAAATAAAGGTTAAAACAACAAAGGATTCTCAACCTGCGTTTGATTGTGCAGCCAAGATTTCAATCTTTATAATCAAGAATTTCTTACGGCTTTTGTGAATGTAAGAAGTGGTTGTTGGCCCTGTACCCTCGCTACGGCTTTTAATATGAAAAGTCCATTGACTGACGCTAACTCCTTAATCAGAGTTGTTTCATTTTCGTTAAATTTGATGTTCATAACGAAGTCACTCAAGTTGTTCATTTGATCCAGAACTATTGTCCCAACATTTTCCATTCGCTTCCTGAATCTAAGCTGTAGTAAAAGTCCATCACTCCATATTGAGTATCATAAACTTGACCCTGAAAAAATGTATAAATACAAAGGTTAAAGGGAAAACAAAAGTTGAATTCAGAACCAAAATCGCTGCCTTGCTATGAAAATATTAGACCCTCCCATGCCATTTTCTAAAAACCTAAGAATGACTTGAGCTTTTTGGGCATAGGAAAAGGAGAAATTTACCCGAAAAGCTGAAAATACTCACGTTAACTAAAGAGAACAAGAAGATCAACTTGAAGAAAGTCCTTAAATGTTTATCCATCATAAATCCGTATTTTAAACTAATTTTTTTGATTAATTAAACATTTACGATGTAAGGTTTTTATAAGCCAAAATCTTCGCAAAAAAGGTGAGGTAGAAATTAAATTGGGGTCATAAAAAGTTTTTTAAACGTGAGGAAAAGAGATAAATTTTGATTGAAAAACGACAACTCGAGTTACCATTTACACGAAATTCGAAAAATTTGAACGATAACCTGCACAGTGGGATGAAGAACCATAGAAACAGTTTGCAACCTCGACGTTTGCTTTGTTACGTCATTATGATGTCACACTATGTTTCGCACTCTATTTATAATGAGTATAAAAATATGACCTTTAAAAGTCTATTCATTAGTAAATAACTTAAACTACAAAAAGATTTCTATCAAAAACACGCCGTGTAAAACACAGCCCGCCAGGCAAAAACCCTTCTACAGCAGGAAAAAGTTATGATATCAACTTCCCCGCCCATCGATGTACCCTGTAGAGAAGAGAGATAAAGCGCCATTGCTCCCGTTTTCAAAGCTCCCCTTGGCGGCGTCGCGAAATGCTTTTATCAGGAATAACACAGTTTTTAGAAAATGAACAGAATATTGAAGAGCCTGTAAACAAACAAGCATTTCGGAACGCCGCTAAGGGGAGCTTTGAAAACGGGAGCACGGGCGTTTCAACTCTCCTCTTTCTCTACAGTGTACATCGGAGGGCGGGGAAGTTGATATAACTTTCTGGCTGCTGTGGAAGGGTTTTGCGAGGCGGGCTGTTTTTTACACGGAGTGTTTTGATAGCTGTCACTAACGCCATAGCACATCGACAAACACGTTTGGGACATAGTTAACTTCCTCAAAGAGAAGTTGTTGTGACACCCTAAATAGCACGGTGTATGGAAAGGATCTTTCAGACCTCCTAGGCTCTAGGGCCTAGAGGAAAACTGATCAGTCATCTTTTCCGTAAAGTTGTCTATGGTGCCGGCCGTCCGTCCGTGGCACGTTTTTACGGAACACTTCATGGCCCCCATTTTCACCAAATTTCCACAAATCTTCCTTTTATTGGGTTCAACCAATCATACAAGAAGAAAAAAACGTAGAATCTTCCTTTTTTGAGGGGGTTATTTACTTATTTTGGGTTATTGGGCGTCCGTAGATATTTTTAATTTTTGGGTATTTTAATGAATATACGTCCGAATAGTCATTAAAAATACCCAAAAATCAAAGAATCTTCCTTTCGTAGTAATTTTGAAAACGTTGAAAGGTTTTTTTTTTCTGAATGCTAAAATGGCGGAGATATGCTCGTCTAAAGTTTGGCTTTGTTAGTTATTTATTTTAGTTCAACTTTTGAAATTAATGTAATTTAAGCCTTTCTTTACTAATTAAAATGGTTGTCGAAAAGATCATATTGTTTTAAAGTTAAAAAAGCAGTGCCAGATTAAAATTCGTTGAGGTTATGTTTTACAGGTTATACATTGCCCGATACTTAGATTTCTAAATCTAGTATAAGTCCCTTGAAGACGAAAATATTCATCGGATTTTCTTACATAATATATTTTAGAAAGAGCTCTTCAAAACCTACATAATGGCTAGCGGTTTTTTTGGAAAACAATGTTTTAGTCGAATAGTATTCTTTCTATTTTCTAAAGGAAAACTTTTTCCGAAAAACTGCTCCCAAGACTGCCTAGACATTCCAAAAATAACGAAAACTAGCTTTTGTAAAAAATTTCCGGCGATTTTTAGTGCTGAAGTAATTTTTGATGAAAGTAATTTTAGGCATCTTCCCTCTCTGTCTAACACTTGGTTGAATTTTGAGGTCGAATCCGCCTTAACAATTTTTTTATTAATACGGAAGCTTTATTATTTCACTGATAACTGAAAAAAAAAATACAAGTAAATCAATCTTGTGGAGATTTTTTCAAAACATAAAATAAAATCGATGACTATGAGAGTTATGAATTATGAAAATAGATATCCGGAAATATTTAAGATTCGTTTTTTTCTTTCTATTTACTTTAAAAAAGAAAGACTATTTATTTACTTAGAGTTAATATGCTGTTTAGTTCAAATATGCCGGGGAAAAATTGGACTGGAGTTACGTCATTGTAACAAAAAGAGCCAATCAGAAGATAGCACGCCGACTTCTTTTTACAGTCCACAGTACAGACCCGAAACCTCTCACTTTCAACTTACTACACACAGAGTAACTATCACTTTTCAGTTCGTGAAGTATTAAATCTCAAAATTTAACTTTCGATTTTCTTCCTTCTCTAAATTTATCTTTTACGATGCCGTATCAACTTTTCCAGACCCTCCACGGACATAAGTCTGCCGTCAGTGCGATTTCTCAATGCGGCGAAACGACCGAAATACTCTCCGCTAGCAATGATTTCTCCGCTAAGTCATGGAAGTTCAGACCCGGGTAAGTTTTTTCAAACGTTCTAAAAAAAATAAATACAAATCATTTTAAATTGATTATAGAATGATTTATTATTTTAATCTATATTAATAATTCTCATTTTAAAAAATGATCGTATTTCATCCCCGATTTTAGGATGGTCCGGAAAAAAGTGTCAGCCATCATGGAATTTTTCGAAACTCTCGTCAATCCCGTTTGGTGCGGGCGAGTCGCCCATTTTCTTCCTTTATTTTCCCGAAATATATACGAACTATATTATTAATTTTCATTTTAAAAAATGATCGTATTTCATCCCCGATTTTAGGATGGTCCGGAAAAAAAGCGTCAGCCATCATGGAATTTTTCGAAACTCTCGTCAATCCCGTTTGGTGCGGACGAGTCGGCCAATTTCTTCCTTCATTTTCCAAAAAATTTCACCTTCAAATCGAAATTCACTAATCCTAATTTATTACTCCCTAAGATAGGGATTAATTTTCACTTATATGTCAAGTCAAGGTTCGGCGTTAGATCAGGAATGGTAGTCCGAATTTCTCAGCCAATCGATGAAGTTACATAAAAAAAGGGTTATGATTGTAACTCATTTTAAAATTTTTTAATAAAATTTCTTATTACACTTAGTATCCTATTTCATTCCGAACTATCATGAAAATATTATGATTAAAAATTAACAATAGAGAAAGAAAAAAAAAGAATTAAAGTAAATTAAAAAATAAGTTGATAAATTTTCTTTGTTCGCCAAACGCAATTTCTCTCCTCTCTTTAGGGGGTTCGTTCTCTGTACCCTTCAATTATAATGTTTAAAATAATGGATAATGGGTAGAAAAATAGGTTTTGGCCAGACTGGAACTTTTTAAGGTTATCTGTCTGCTCGAACTGAACTTCAACTTAAGTTGTTCCTTATTTTGGAGAAATTCTGAATTTTTAAAATTATGTTCCAGACTTGGATATCAGGTTGTGAGCGATTTTGAAGGACACCACGATTCTATAACATGTGCTTCGTTTATACCATCTTCGGAGCAGTTTCCCTCTGGTCTATGCGTTTCTGGAGGTTATGATAGAAAAATCATCATATTCACGCCATTCGACCGTAAAATCGTTCAAGTTCTATGTTTTGAAAGCACTGGTAATCTTAACTTAGTTCCAATATCAATTTTTACCCTTTTTTTTCCAGTGACATCTCTTTATGTCATCGACAATGTTCTATTTTTGGCTGGTTTTGAAAACGGTATGGTTATGCTGTTCAAACTTTCCTATCGTGGCGAAAAAGTCGAGTTCGAAACTATTCAGAACTACTGCGGACACACCTCACCTGTATGGTCAGTTATTTACACAGCGGGATTGTAATAACTGCCTCAGAAGACAACAATATCTTGGTGTTCGAAAAGTCGGAGGATGAGAACAACAAGATTGTATTCCCAGTAAATGAGCTTAAAGGTAATTTTTCCTTCTAAATATACATTTTGGTTTAACTTGATTGTTGTAGAGCACCCAGAGGGAGTACAGGCATTGGTGGCAATGAACAACGTAGGACAATTCTTGTCAGCCGGAAATGACGGGATCATTCGTCGCTGGAGTGCAAGCACTGGAGCTTGCCTTCAGTCAATAATGCTACATCAAGCTTGATCCTGGCGTAAGTATCTGTAATTCCCCGATTTCGTCTGCGGAGCGAGAGGCTTACCTTAGACCGTTTAAATGATCGGGCTCTTCCGGGCGATCGGACTCCTCCGAGCGCTACCCACTCTAATTCCTTCTGGACACGTCCGTCCACAGTCCACCACCGGTTCTTCGCTCGCTATCCTTTAAGATTTTGGGGAACAAATTCACCAACAACTATTCAAATTATACAGGGTCTAATTTTATTTGTAACCTCTTCCAACTTGCATACATTAATTTATTCATTTGTTACTATGAATTTACCTTACTCTAAAATCCTTCATATACAAGAAAACAGTTAAAATATCGCTCACCTAATTCAGTCCGTGTCCTTATCCACACTAACAATGCTTTAATTTTCTTTACAACGATTTTCTACACTTTTCTAAACTTCACAAACTGGCTGTCGACTCGAGACTACTGCTGCTGAGAGACTGACGGGGGTTTATATAATGGCGTTCCCACTCGGAACGGGGTTTCCCTCCGGGGTGGGGTGTATCAGTTCTTCATCACCGGTTCTTACTGGTTCTTCCTTATTACATCCCTCTTCTCCCCGGGTGGCCGATGCCCTCATCGGCAATCCTTTGCCCTCCTTTGTCGATGTGGAGTCCCGAGCGAGCCGAGCACACCTCTTGTATCGGCAGTATGTGCAGGTCGGTGCATTGTCTTTAGCTGATGTGTGCCTACACTGAATCGGGGGTCGCCCCTTTCGTCGATTAAAAAAGTTCCGACATGCGTCGCATCGACGCATTCGTCCGATTCCACCCGGTCGTTGCAGACTCTGCAATTCTGAGCTGTGGGCACTGGAGAGTCGGAGGCGTGGTCCCTGGCCTCGGCTGTCTTCGTTGGGGTCGTCTTCGGTGAACTCGTTCGTGGTCGCTTTCTGGTGGTCGATGGGGTGGTGACAGTTGGTGTGATGGTCGTGGCCGGTATTTCTTGATTCGTCCAGTTAATTACCTCTGGCTCTTCAGTCTCCTCCTCCGATGGTCCTGCTGACCATGGTCGTACGGACGTCATTGGGATGTTGTTGACCCGTATGATAGGCGATTGTATTACCTTTTGGACCGGTGGTCGGTGTCTTAATTGTTGCTCTAGGTTTTGTAGCCGGTCGCTCATTCGTTTTGGTACCTCCACCTCAGTTTCCAAATCTGACAAGTCGTACTCCGAGTCTGGTGGGATCTGGTCTGGTGGGATCCCCGCGATGCGATAGCACGCGCGGAGGGCAAATATCAACTTTTCGAATTTCTTTTTTCGGTAGTGCTTGCACCTGGCGTTTCTTAATAGGTGGGCGCAATCGCCAATAATACCAAAGTGGGTTTCTAGAAGGTCCAGGCGGAGGGTCGCGATATTCTTTCCCTGCGACATTTCTACCGTTTCCTGGAAGGATGTAAGTAAGGCTTATTAAGTTTTAAAATTCTATTAAATATAGCTATAAATAAAAGTTAAGTTGGAAGAGGTTTGCTATGAAGTATTCCTAAAGTGACACTAACCCTAGTTTGAATGCTAGAACAATTTTTTTTTTTTTTTTTTTTTTTTTTTTTTTTTTTTTTTTTTTTTTTTTTTTTTTTTTTTTTTTTTTTTTTTTTTTTTTTTTTTTACAAATTGAATTTTTGCTTGTAATTGTCTATTTTACGTGGCCGTAGGGAATATGGGGGGACTATTATAGGTTGGTATGCATTATCCCAGTCGTCGCTTGATTCGGTTGGGTCCTTGTCCGGTTGTCTGAGTACATCGTTCTCCATGCATGGTTCCATGTCCGGCGCTCTTTTGAGGACGTCTTTGTCCGCATGGTTGTTCTCCGAGCGTCTGTTGTCAGGGAGCTCGTAGTAGTCCTCGTCGTCATCGTGCTTCTCCTCTTCTGGCTCAGTCTGGGGTGTGTCGTTGGACTATTTGGTCCTGCTCCTGATTCAAGGGCCCCCTCAGAAAAGCAGTCTTTAGCCGACTGATGTGCAGCAAATGGTTTCTTCCAGTGGTGTCTTGTACGACGTAGTTTACTTCAGAGATCTTCTTTTGAACGTACCATGGCCCTACCCATCGTGCACCAAATTTCTTATTCGCCCCGGTTACCGGGTGCATGATCTTTACATATACAGGTTCATTTATTTGTAAGTATCGTGGGTTTCGAGTTTTATTGGCCTGCACCTCGCGTGCCTTCCATCTTTTCTCCATTGTCCGCAAGGCGGACTCCCGAGCTCGGTTGCTCCTATCCATTGATCTCCAGAAATCATCTGGTTTCTCCCTTGGAACTTAATGGAGCTTGGTGCACGTATGTCTCGTCCGAAATGAAGGAAGTTCGGGGAGTATCCCGTGGATGAATGAGTAGAACTTCGGTATGCTGCGAGCGCCGTAGGTAACAACACTTCCCAGTCGCGGCCATTTTCCTTTGACAGGTTCGCAACGATGTCCTCTAAGGTGCGATGGAATCGTTCTATTACCCCGTTGGACTGTGGGTGGTATGCGGTCGTCTTTCGTTTCCAGATGCCATGGAGTTTGCAGAACGTAATGAATTTCTCTGAGGTGAACACGGTTCCCCTATCTGTAACAATAGTTTCCGGGATCCCGTGCGTTGGGAAGTATTTTCCCTTCAGAGCTTTCAGGATTTCGATCGTAGTTCCGTTCTTTAGCGGGTATGCTTCGGCATATTTAGTAAATTGGTCAATGATGGTTAATATCATTTTTTTGTCGTTTCCGTCCGGGAATGGCCCAACCAAGTCCATAGCGACTATCTCGTTAGGTTTTTTGGGCATAGTTGGTTTCTGAATTGGCGCGTTCAGTCTCGTCGGGCTCTTACGCCTCTGACATTGTTCACACGATTTCACGAACGACGTTACGTATTTTGTAATGGTTGGCCAGTATGCCTCTCGTCTTACGCGGCGTTCGGTTTCTTCGATTCCTGGGTGTCCTGACCACTCGTCATCGTGGCAGGCAGTTAACACCCAATGTCTCAGGGTTGCAGGCATCAGGGGTTTCCATTCGCGGTTTCCATTTTCCCGGAATTCTCTGCCCCAGATTCCATTCTCTTTGGAATAACCCGTAAGTTCCTGTTGGTTGGCGATTGATTTTACCCAGGGGTCAATTTCTTGGGCCGCTCGAAGAAGCTCGGTTGGATATTCGGCGATCGCTAATCGTCCAAGTACGATCCGGCTAAGTCCGTCCGCGTGTCCCATATGTGTTCCCGGACGATGTCGAGCTTCGAATTCATATTCGCTCAATCGTAGGATCCATCGACCTATTCTTGATGTTGGATCACGTATATTCATGGCAGCTGTTACGGCAGCGTGATCGGTCTCGAGCACGAACTTGTGACCTAACAAGAATGGCTGATAGTGACTGGTTGCCCACACCACGCTCAACAATTCTCGCTCAGTCGTGGAGTATCGCTGTTCAGCCGGATTTAGTTTTCGGCTCGCGTACCCGATCGGTCTTTCCTGCCCATCCTGGACCTGTGATAGGACGGCGCCCAAAGCTAGTCCGGATGCGTCGGTGGCTAGTATAAATGGGTTTTTAGAGTCAAAATCAGGGTAGGTGAGTATCCGATCAGATTGGAGTTCTGCCTTCAAGGCTTCGAAGGCTTGTTGTTGATCTGGTCCCCAGCTTAGTTCCACAGTTGCTCTCAAAAGTTTCGTGATTGGAGCGGCGATTTCGGCGAACTTGGGTACAAACTTCCGGTAATACCCCGCGAGTCCTAAAAAGGCTCGGATGTCCGTCCGCGTCTTCGGAATGGGGAACATACGTATCGCTTCGGTCTTCATTGGGTCCATCTGAATGCCTTCTGTAGTTACTATATGGCCAAGATATTCCACTGATTGCCGTAGAAACGAGCATTTCTTAAATTTCAATCGTAGACCGCTGGCTTCGATTCGGTCGAGTACCTCGTTTATATTTTGTAAATGTTCCTCCAGGTTTCGTCCCAAAATTATAATATCGTCTAAGTACACCAGACAGATTTCTCCGATCAGGTCGCGTAGAATGGTGTTCATGGTCCGTTGAAAAGTCGCTGGGGCGTTTTTCAGCCCGAATGGCATTCGTACATATTCGTAGTGTTGTCCAAGAGTCGAGAAAGCAGTCTTTTCTTGGTCTTGGGGTGCCATTGGTATCTGATGGTATCCCGCCGTTAGGTCCAGTGTGGTAAACAATTTATTTCCACCTAAGAGCTCGAGCGTCTCGTTCATATTTGGCATTGGGAACTCGTCAGACTTAGTGACTTTGTTAACTTCCCTATAATCCACGCACAGACGATAATTCTCCGCCTGTGTCGTATTTTCCCCTTTCTTCTTCACCAGAACTACAGGGGATGACCACGGGCTTTTTGATGGTACAATGATCTGTTGCCGAATCAGTTCCCGGAGTTGCTCTTCTATTATGGGTCTTAGGGCGAAAGGGACAGGGTAAGGTTTCCGATGAACCGGTTGTACGTCTCCCGTGTCGATCTCGTGGTATACATTTAGGGAGCATCCTTCCATCCTTGGCTCACCAAACAGGTTCATTCGCTTGCTCAACGTGGCGAGTGCGAGATGTCTGGCTGGCGTTTCTAAGTGAGATAACGCTGCCTCTAACTCCTCTCTGCTTGGTATAGGACGCTCATCGTCGATGTATGGTATGGTCTCGTCGGTCGTCTCAACTGTTTCGCTTCTCGGTTGTTCCGGTCCTACCATAATATCATCGCTTTCGTCCGGTTTCACCTCATTTTGATCGTCGTTGGTTTTCAGCTCGATCTCTTCCTTGTCTGTTTTCGGTGGGTCTAGAGTCCCTGTCAGTGTGGTTGTATTTAGACCGCTCACTTCGTACGGCTCTCTCATGCCTGGTTTAACTCCAATGGGTAATTTTCGCATTAGGTCCAAACCCATCAGATTTAATCCTCGGTTCTCTGGGCCCAAGACTAAAAAGGTATGTGGCGTTTCATGGCCTTTCCAGTTCACGATGGCCGTTTGTTCTCCACGAACGTCTAAGGCGCGTCCATCCGCAGCAGAAGCTCGGATTGTAGACTTCTCCATCGGTGCCGTCGTCAGTGGTTTATTTAATGTGGACACTTGTGCTCCCGTATCCAACGTGAAGTTCACCTTTTCTCTATTTACTTCCGCCTGTATTTGTATTACTGGTTCAGCCCGAACACGTAATATTTCGTGTTCAACTTGAGCTATGTCGTAATTGTCGCTGGACACGTCTGTCTGTGTTGGTTGGATTCCGCTTAATTGCGCGCTCGGTTGTGTTTCGAGTGGTAGTTTCGATATCTCGCTCGGATTTGTCCGTCCGCTCGGTCGTAGGACTTTGACCATTTCCGTACAGTTTTGCTCGTAATGTCCGCGTTCTCCGCAAAATCCGCATCTTGGATATTTCGGACACCTGATGGAATAGTGGTCCCATTCATTACAGAAATAGCAACGGTGTGGTGGTCGCTCTTGGGTCTCTGTTGGTCTTCGATTTCCGTCCTTTTCCTTATTTGGGCATCTGGCTGCATAATGTCCAGGTTCGTTACAATGAAAGCATCGGAACGTTCGTTGGTCTTTTGTGTCCAATGCTTGAATAGGAGCGACGTCTATCCAATCCTCTCCGTATGTGACCTTTTCGTTCGATCTTGAGAATATTTCTTCCAACTCCTCCGTCTTCTTTACAGATAGCTCAAGGTTGGTCCCTGGGTTAGCGGTCAGTAACGCTGAAAATCGGGGTGGTAAGCCGCGGATAAACGCTGCGTTAGCACGTTGTTCAATGGCTTGGGCTCTCTGTTCGGCCGTCTGTTCCACCTTTTCTGAGATCACCAAATTCCTTGCAGCCCCTCGGACGCGTGCGGCAAACTGTCTTGGTGTTTCCTCACTGCTCTTTCTAATGTCCCATAGTTCTTTTGCTGCTTTGATCGGGTCGGTGACTCCATACCATCTCACGAGTGCGTCGCGCGTTCTATTGTAGCGATCGTCTCCTTCTCTTAATTCCGGATGTTCGACCAAAAAATTGACCGCCGATCCTCCAAGTTTTGTTTTCAGAATTTGTAGTTTTTGAGTCTCATTCAGATTGTTGGTAGCGTCTTCGAATATTTCGACGAAATATTGAATTGGATATGTATCCTGATTTTCGGGGGTCCACGGTCTGATCGCATCGTAAACTGATTTTGGGATGTTGTTTCTCCCAGCTCCTTGTAGAGCCGTTGTTAGCTGTTTAAGCTGGGCCAGCAATTGACTGACGTCCATTTTGTCTCCTTCCTCATCACTGTCTGCCATCTTTGTCGTCTAATTCGTGAATATTTTCGTCAAAATCGGGTATTATATAAATGTTTTGTTTTCTTTGTTTTGGGTCCGGGTCTGTTCGAGAACTACAACCATATCCCACCGCTTTGCCACCAAATTGTAATTCCCCGATTTCGTCTGCGGAGTGAGAGGCTTACCTTAGACCGTTTAAATGATCGGGCTCTTCCGGGCGATCGGACTCCTCCGAGCGCTACCCACTCTAATTCCTTCTGGACACGTCCGTCCACAGTCCACCACCGGTTCTTCGCTCGCTATCCTTTAAGATTTTGGGGAACAAATTCACCAACAACTATTCAAATTATACAGGGTCTAATTTTATTTGTAACCTCTTCCAACTTGCATACATTAAATTTATTCATTTGTTACTATGAATTTACCTTACTCTAAAATCCTTCATATACAAGAAAACAGTTAAAATATCGCTCACCTAATTCAGTCCGTGTCCTTATCCACACTAACAATGCTTTAATTTTCTTTACAACGATTTTCTACACTTTTCTAAACTTCACAAACTGGCTGTCGACTCGAGACTACTGCTGCTGAGAGACTGACGGGGGTTTATATAATGGCGTTCCCACTCGGAACGGGGTTTCCCTCCGGGGTGGGGTGTATCAGTTCTTCATCACCGGTTCTTACTGGTTCTTCCTTATTACATATCCTTTGTCCATGGAAACTATTTTACCTTGTCCTAGCCCTGGTTACTTAACTGAGTGATGAACCAGTGTTTCAACACCGCTAAGACCATAGCCTCATTTTATTATTTTAAAAATATATTTTTGTCTTACTAATTCATACTACTGCTTAGGATTGCTGTATCGCCCGACAACTCATTCTTCACCTCATGCGGCGAAGATGAGGTCTACATATGTTATAATGCTTTCAGTGACGATTTGATTGAAGGCGAAATCATTGAGTATGCACCAGGTGCTTGCTCAGTGACGATTTTGCCAAATAAAAATATCGTCATTGGTTCGAGGTGAATTTTAAATAATTTTTTTTTCCTCAAATTTTTAAACATGATTTTTTTAGTGAGGGTGAAATGCACATCTTTACGCCAAAGCAAGACATAAAGTCGATAACAGATGCAGCCAGCGATCCCCAAGATGACACTGAAGATTCTAAGTCAGTAAACATTTTATGAAGAAAACAACTGGTGGGAAGGGGGTGACTTTTTGTATAAAGCTTAACTTTATATGTTTAGTTGACTTCATTTTGTTGTGGTCAAGATTAGAAACCAATTTTCTGTATTGTGATATTGCTATGTTTTTAATGTTAAATTTGATTTCAGTCAAAGTGTAAATTTAGATCAAAATTTCGACTTAAATGAAAATAACAGTGTAATTTCCGATGTTATTGAGTCTGACGACGAATTGCCAGGTGAAAACAGATTAATGTTAATTTATTCTTGTACGATTTAAATATTTCATGTATCTCTCTATTTATTATTCCTGTCTTTTATTAACAAAAATGAGAAAATTGGTAATGAAACACAAAATTCGATTCAAATATTGCCTTTCAATTATCCTGGTTCTTTTTCCATAAATTTTTGGGAGCAGCGGAAGGGGAAGGAAACTGAAGACTAATCAAAGATTTTAGTTGTAGATTTCGATGCCTATTTCCCACAGAGAGACTTCATTGTTTGTGGGGATGCTTCTGAGTATGAAATGAAAAGTTAGATTTCAAAATAGAATATGAAAAAAATGATGCTAAAACATTTTAATTTTAGCGACATTGAATATGATCAATCCGACTTCCATTGGCTACAACTGTAGTTTGACCCGTTCGCATATTAGGAGACTGATTAACCCGTTAAATAAACCTTCCCCAAGAGGAGTAAAGGCTTTATTAAGGATTCTGTGCAATAGTCCTCTAGGTGGGTTGGAGAAAATGTGTATGTTACATAAGACATCTTATTTTTAGATGCTTTAGTCCCTGTTGTCAAACTGATTAGCCAAATGATTCGTTTCGAAGCAACAAATCGTCTATTATGCTTGGGTTATAATGGCCAACTCTTGATTCAATATCTGTCAGCACTAACAGTCAGAGAGAGTTTGGAAGATCATAAAGTTCTCTCGTTTGAAGCGCTTTCGAACATGCTCCACCATCCGGCCGGAAGGAAGCTTTTTGATAATTACAGAATTTTTATCAACCCGAATCTCATTTTCACCGCTGAAGACATTCTGACCGAAGAGACCCAAGTATGTGCTTTTCCTAACCTGGTCTGGCTTGAGTCATGGAGCTGAGGGCTTTGAGATGCTCTTCAGGTTGTAGTTAGAATTAGAAAAATAAGAAGAGAAACAGATCGATCTGTGTGACAAAGGGGCAAATGACAATCTTATACTTTTTAACCTTTTCTAACCTTTATTTTTAATAAATATCTCTTCGTAGATCGCGCTGGCAACGCTTTTTTTGAACTTGAGCGTTTGTTACGGAGAACATTTTGAAAGAAACCCGAGTGTGATGGAAGCAATCGATTATTACAAAGAAACCTGCGAAGCCTTACTTCCGTTCTTAAGTAACGAAGATGCTCTATACAATGCCGTCATCGCTCTGGGAAGTTTCGTGGTATACGGCGGGAACAGAACTCTAAATGAAAGCACACTCGACTTCCTATTTATCCATTTGTCAGGGTTAGGGAAAAACTGCTAGCGGCCTGCCATAGTCTCTTGTCCCACGTGTATGGAAACTAATTCAGCTACCTGTTCATTCTTTTTTCTAAAACGTTTATCAACTTTTTCAAAAACTTGCTTTTTCTAATTATTTTCATAACATTTTTTCTAATTTTTCTTGCATTTTCATAATAGTTTTTCTAATTAGTTTATTAGCCGTTTTTCTCATAATTTTCTGATCAGTTTATCAGCTATAGTTACTGTTCTTAAAAACAAAAACTCAATAAAACACCATTTTCTTGTGTTATTTAGTTGTTTTTACTTCCACATTGGATATAAAATTTATGCTAATGCTAAAAGAAGCTGAAAGGCTTCAGAGGTTCTACGTCTCTGAACTAAACAAGGAATTCCTGAAAAAGCAACGGGCCTCAGGAGTCTGGCTAATCGAACTGGTCGCCAGGTTTTAGCAAGAATTCTACAACTTTTTAGCATGCGGAACCCTTTTACCTGTCAAAATGTGAAGCGGAACCC
Organism: Orius insidiosus; assembly: GCA_014119065.1. Classification (NCBI taxonomy): domain Eukaryota; kingdom Metazoa; phylum Arthropoda; class Insecta; order Hemiptera; family Anthocoridae; genus Orius; species Orius insidiosus. Next base: position 24,716 of record JACGAQ010002057.1, read on the forward strand.
ACTAGCCTCGATGCTACCTACTTAAGAAAGAATAAATAAAAAAGGGGAAAAAAACTAAAATAAAATTAAAAAAAAAAAAGGTAGTTTGCAGAAAAAGTAATGTAAGTAATGTTGAAAATATATGTAAGTATTCTATTGAAACCAATATAAAAACTAGGTACGACACTACCTACAACGCGTATATCCGATGGTTGAAATTGAAGTTTTTTTTTAAATGTTAGAATACTGAAGGAGGAAGCCCTACGAAGATCCTGTAGACAAGCATCTTTTTTAAAAGTTTTGAGGATTTCAGAGTAATCGATAACATATTATCATCTAACTCATCAGTAATCACTGATTAATATATTACCTGTAAACAAGCACTTCGCGACGCCGCCAAGTGGAGCTTGAAAGGGAGCACGGGCGTTTCATCTCTTCTCAAAAATTTTCTTTTGTCATACTAAGCCCGCAAGACCTGGCGGTCATGTTGGTTTAGTATCTTCAAAGAGACCCTGATTTTGCTGTAGGTAGGCCTTTTTAACTTCCTTAAAGAAGTTGTTGTGATACCCTCCTAGTCGGGTTTTTGGGGAAGGGTCTTTCAGACCCCGGAGGTTCAAATCGAATATTGATCTTTACCTACCTCAACTGTGTCTGTGGTGCCGGCCGTAGCATTTTTCCGGAACACTTTACGGCCACAGTTTTCAACCGATTTTCACCAAATTTTCATAAAATCTTCCTAGGTCGGAGAGCAAGAATGTAACGAGGGCAATTTTTGAATTTCTATGTCTGTTTGAAATTTTAAAAAATTGCCACTTTTTTATAATTATTTTTTTTAGCAGGGAGACATTTCATACTTGTACCCATTACGAGAGGCACATCCCTAGGCTGAAGAGCCCATTATTTCTACCTTGACACATAAAAAAATTTTCGAGAAAAAAGAACTTAGAAAATTTTTCAAAAAAAAACTCGGAAAATTTTTCAAAAAAAAAAAAAACTTCCCCTCCGTTACACTTCTCCTCCCTTAGACTTCACCTTCCTTATACTTCCCCCTCCTTTATACTTTCCCTCCCTTATGCATCCTCTTATACTTTCGTTCGTTTATACTTCCCCCCTCCATTATACTTCCCCTGACTTATACTTCCCCCTCCTGTATTACTTCTCTTTAAGGAAATTTTCGTTGGAAGCTCTTCAAACCAGTACTTTTTTGGGAACAAATTTTTTTATAGCATTAATAAAAATTAAATTTAAAAAAAGGACTCACGCTAACGCCCCCAGCCACTTAGCCATTGCCCCCCATCACCCAAATTTTGCTTAACGCCCCCAGGGGGGCGGTACCGCCTCCGTTGAGAATCACTCTACACTATCATTACAACACGTCTCTAAAATCGCTGTAAGTTCGCAAAATGATTATTTGAGGGTTTATTTTATTTGCGGTTTGGAATTTTGGAAAGAAAAATGCACATGGGTGAGGCCTCCGTAGTCGATGGGGAGCAGAAGGCGGGAAAAAGCTTATGAGATCCTTGAGAAAATCCTTCCGTTTGCTAAGTTGTAATTTTTTAAAAATAAGGTGTTAGTGTTAGTGGTAGGCCACCTTGACACCTCAGGGTGAAAAAGATTCATCTTTTAAATGAGACCGGTTCTTACCTTTTTACAGTCCATTTAAAACAAGAAGAAATCAAAGTGGAAAGTCCAAGATGAGAGGGGAGAATATAAATGTAAAAAATCTCAAAACTATTTTTTTTATATTTCCATAAAAGTTAATGACAAAATTTAGTACCAAACTTGAGCTATTAGTTCCAGTGATTTGATTTCTCAGTTCCGATGCAGCATGATGGGGGGGGGGGACACTCAAATTATACGACTACCACTAAAATATTTCTACGCACATTTCAACAATCACAGCTTGGAATCCCCTAACAATCAACAATTTAACAAAGTGCTTGTACAAAATTATGAGTAGATTCTGTCTGTATGGAAAGTAGCATTTCACAGGAAATATAGAAACCAAAATAAAAAAACAGAGGACAAAGCGTGATAACATAATGCACTTTTGAGGGGAAGATTGTGGATTTCAGATCGAAAGAAAAAAAAACTTTTTTTTGACAAATATTTCTGTTTTGACTATTTTTTTCTGCTCTGAGAAAGACAAAATAAAAATTACTGAAATTTTACAATTTATTTTAGAAACTAATATTAATTAAAATAAAAATTTAACAAATCAAAAATTAATAAAAACAATGGAACCCTTGCGAGTGCTAAGTTATTCACTACACATAATACAAGAATAAAATCGTTACAAATACATTATTTCTTTTAGAAATAACATAAAATGCTACATAAAATAATAAATGATGATCTAACCTAAAAATACTTAAAATAGAAGGGCTGAAAAGAAGGAAACTAATTTTGGTGTCACAAATAAGAACTTTTAAAATTCTGGAAGCCGTTGATAAGGTGAGAGTATCTAAAACTTTAAGTTTCAACTGGTTTTTTAATAAATCCAGAATTAGTACTCATACCCCTGACTAGCCTAAAAAAACTGAGCATCGATGAGGAAGATTATTATCGACAAAACTAACAAGTGCCTACATTTTTCAAACATTCAATATTTGGCATTTTTAAAAATTAGAATGAAAAGCAACCCTAAAAAAGTGATTAAGGTCTCTAACTTAGAGTTCATCCTGAACTATGAGATAAATTTATTTTTGTCGTTGGATCTTGTTGGTACACTACAAATTTTGTGGGGATCCAATGGCCAGCGTTGTCCCCTTTCACACATGAGGTCAAAGATACCTCCGGATTTCCTATTCATAAAAAAGGCAGCAGAATTATACTGAAATACGAACAATCTTGACGACAAACAAGAAGAAATGTTAAAAAAATATTTAAAAATCTACGGAGTGATTAACTACTTCCTGAGAAAGTAATGCCCATAATCTGATGTTCAAGGCTTTAGGTCGCCAAAGTGTACGTGGTGCTTGAATGATCTTCTACGAAACCGTTGAGTTGGTAGTAAGATGTTAAGCCTTTGGTCAGGAATGTAAAAGTATGCGATTTATTATGTTGTTTTATTTAATTAAACCTTAGGTTTAAACGTTTTGCCAAATATTGATGGTAAAAAATAAAAATAAAATTGCAGCCCTTCCTAAAATGCATTTTGAACATTTTTTTAGGCCTTTGTTGATAAAATCATCACCAATCTAAATTAACGTTTTCGGATTCTACGGGTACGGGATATTCATTCGGAACTACGACGGCGTCATCGTCATCACTCGCGCCGTTACAAACTTCGTCGTCTGTAGTTTCAAGCGCGACTTTTTCATCACTTTCACTTTGAGAACCGACAAATACTATAATGGTAACAGTCATATTATCACAGCCGTAGCCTCCCATTTGACAGTCGGGGGCCAAACATCTCATCATCAACTGTTCGCAAATTATTTCCGGATCAATTTTCTTGACGAGTCTTTTCTTGATGAAAATCCCAACTTCCTGAAACAATAAACATATTGTGAGCCAACTCGGGGATTTAAAGGTAGCAATCCTTAAAATTCCTAAGAAAGGGCTGCCCGATGAAGCCCCAGCCCTACTCTCACACTTCTGGGAGTGTGAAGAGAGAGAGGAGCTAAAAAAGCACACTCTTTGAAAGTAAATATCCCCATTTCCCAGTAAATACGAAAGTTATAGGAATAAATAAAAATAATATGAATATTCACTCTTAAAGATGTGTATTTACTGAGGAAATACGAATATTTAGCCTTATTTACAAAGGAAAAATGAACATTCACTCTTAAATGCGTGAATTTACCGAGAAATATGAATATTTACTTTCAAACAGGCGAATTTACAAAGAAAATATGAATTTACCTTTAAATATGTGTATTTACTGAGGAAATTCGAATATTCATTCTTTAATATGCATATTTACTGAGGAAATAAGAATATTTACTTTCAAACAGGCGTATTTACAAAGAAATATGATTATACCCTTACATATGTGTATTTACTGAGGAAATACGAATATTCATTCTTGAATATGCATATTTACTGAGGAAATGCAAATATTTACTGTCAAATAGGCGTATTTACAAAGGAAATATGAATATTCACTGAGGAAATTCGAATATTCATTCTTGAATATGCATATTTACTGAGGAAATGCAAATATTACTCTCAAATAGGCGTACTTACACACTCTAAATGTATTTACTGAGGAAATACGAATATTTACTCTCAAATAGGCGTATCTACAAAGGAAATATGAATATTCACCCTTAAATATGTATTTACTGAGAAATTTCAATATTTATTCTTAAATAGCATATTAAAAAATGCAAATATTTACTTCAAATAGGTATTTACAAAGGAAATATGGAATATTTACTTTTAAATAAGTGTATTTACTGAGGAAATACGAATATTTACTCTCAAAGCGTATTTACAAAAAATATGAATATTTACCCTTAAATATTTACTGAGGAAATTCGAATATTCATTATTTACAAAAAAATAATATTACTAAATAAATTTTAGGAAAATACGTATTTACAAATAGGATATTTACAAAGTATGAATATTCACTCCTAAATAAATGTATTTACTGAGGAAATACGAATATATACTCTCAAATAGGCATATTTACAAAGGAAATATGAATATTCACTCTAAATAAATGTATTTACTGAGGAAATAAATATACTCTCAAATAGGCGTATTTACAAAGGAAATATGAATATTCACTCCTTAAAATATTTGGGGTATTTACAAAGGAAATTGAATATTACTTAAATATGCATTTACAAAGGAAATACAAATATTTACTTCAAATAGGCGTATTTACAAAGGAAATATGAATATTTACTGTCAAATAGGCGCATTTACAAAGGAAATATGAATATTTACTCAAGTGCGTATTTATTGAGGAAATACGAATATTTACTCTCAAATAGGCGTATTTACAAAGGAAATATGAATATTCACTCATAAATACGTACATTTACTGAGGAAATACTTATATTCAATCTTCAATATGAGTAGTTACTGTTAAATATATTCGTATTTGATTTGTAAATATGAACGTATTTATATTGTATTTACAGAATTATAATGTGTGAATATATTCATATCCGTATTAACGAATACACCTAACTCTGGTTGGTAGTGACAGAAGCACGTGCTGGGTATTCATTAGGGAAACATAAAAGTGATTACGTACTTCATTTGACATAACGTCCCAAATTCCGTCGCAAGCCAGAACAATGAATTCCCAAGACGGATCAATACTTTCAACAATGACTTCGGGAAACGCTATAAAAAGAAAATTTGAAACCTGAGGTTAACAAAAAGCCAACGAACCTGTCACAGCTTGCTCTTTTGGGCCTTTCTTTGTGTTCGCTTTAAACATGTAGTCCCCCAATGCCCTCGAAAGAGCCAAGTTTCCATTCACTCGGTTATATTCGACCCATCCGCCGGCTTCTTTGATACGGGCGAATTCCGTTTGTTCGGTTGGCTTATGGTCATGGGATAAAAGGCGGACTTGGCCGTTCACATAAGCTATCGCTCTTGAATCACCAGCATTACCCTAAAAAATAATTAGAAATGGAATTTATAAAAATAAAAATCAACATACACAATACAGGGTGTTGTTTTTGATCAGAACGATCACGGCGGTTGAACCAGCCAAGTCCTCACGCAATACCTTATCTTCTCTCATCTCAGCATCCAACTCAAGATATCCCTAAAAAATTTTATTAATTAAAAATATATGAACCGAATAGCAGAAAATTTAAATGATCAATAGGGCATCACGATACGGAAAGATAAACCCTTGACCCAGAATTATTTTGGGGAAAAAAAATTTTTATCCTAATTTCACGCTTTTAGTAGATTTCTTTTCTATTAATATTACATTTTAGCCTTATTTTGATTATTTGTTTACTAGTATGTTTTTAAGTTGGCTTTCTGGCAGATTAGGTTGAGTTATTTAAAAAAAACTTAATCCCTCAAATAAAATATAGTTATAAATTTATAATTAAAGGGCGGGAAGGAAGAAAGAATGGCATACATTTTCAATAGCTTCAACAATTTTTCCCTCTTGGTAGCTTGGCTGATTGACGATTCTCTTGTACAAATGTTTGCTGGCATACTCGGCAACATTCGATCCTGAAAAATGAAAAAAAGTGAAAGCTTATTTTATATATTGAGAAAAAAAGATAATTCACCTCCATGGCCGTCGAAGACGCCGAAAAACGAAGTTTCGGGATCGTCGGGCACTTCAAGCAATAAAGTGTGCGAATCTTCCATCGAAACTCTCCATCCTTGCATGGAGCTTAGGCCGACTTTAAACTTCTCGTTTTGTGCGACTTGTGTGCATTTCGTCGTCACCGGTTCCGACAGCGACTGCCCCATTTTTTACAGGTTAAGTGGGGCGATCTAAACGGAAAAAATTTGATAAATAATTTGATCTTAACAAATCGCTCCCAAGAAAAACCCACCAAAATTTTACATGATAAGTATATTGCCAGATAAAAAATTGAAGTTAAAAAAAAAATTCTGAGAATGACAGATAAAATTATGTAGTATATCTGTGATTGAAAAGTACTGTATAACAACGTGACTAGCAGTTATATAAGCATTGAGAATACAACATAAATAATAAAAATAAGAGTCTTTATCAGAAAAGGTAACATTGGGTCACAAGATAAATCTCAAATGTCAGTTTTTAAATAATCAAAGTACTTGACACTTGTCCGTTGTCAAACACACTCGTTTACATTTATCATATAAATTTAAGTTGGGTGTTAAGAATTATTTGCTCATCAGCTATCTCTGAATTTAAATTTATGGTGGGACTTTCTCTGTACACCTTAAACTTTAAGCAGAGTCATTCTGCTCCTGAAGGCAGGAAGTTGTAGAATGATGGAAGGTTGACCATATTTTCCATCTTCCAGACCATAATAACATCAATCCTAATAGCACAAGAGAGTAACATCGACCTTATCCTACTTGATCAACTTTGACAAGTTGGGAATTCCCAGGGAGAGTTTCAGCAGTTAGGAAAATATCTCTTTCACCATTCTTAAGGCATCTTCAAGGCCATATTAACAGCAGTCCTAAACGATAGTGCAACAACATCAATATCGAAACTGCTGTAGGCAAGAGAAGTAGGGCATGTCAGGGATTGCCAGCAGCTCAGAAGGCATCCTTTTCTTAATTCCTTAGGCATCTTCCAGGCCTTATTAACAGCAGTCCCAAAAGTCCGGAAGATATTTCTCTTTCTACATGAGACATCACTTCCTTACAGGCTGTATTAACAGCAGTTAAGTACCAAACTTCATCAAGATCCAAGCTGCTGAAGGCAAAAAAGTTGGGCATGACAGGGTGTGCCAGCAGCCGAAAGACATACTTTCTCACTTCCTAAGACATCTTCCAGGCCGTATTAACAGCAGTCCCATAAGTTTGGAAGACATCTCTTTCCACATGGGACATCAGTTCCAGACATCACTCCCTTACAGGCCGTATTAACAGCAGTCGTCAAAGGTGATAACAACTCCAGCAGTTCGACAGGCATCTCTTTCCACATGAGACATAACTTCCATACAGGCCATATTAACAGCACTTCTCAAAGGTTGTAATATCTGCAGCAGTTCGACAGGCATCTCTTTCTACATGAGACATCAGTTCTGGACATCACTTCCTTACAGGCTGTATTAATAGCACTTTTCAAAGGTGGTAACATCACAGAAGTTCTGAAGGAATCTCCCCAGAACACCTTCCAGGCTGCATTAACAGCAGTCCTAAAAGGTAGTAACTTCATCAAGATCCAAACTGCTGTAGGCAAGACAAGTTAGTTCCAGCAGTTCAGAAGAACTCTTTCACACTTTCTAATATATCTTCCAGCCCGTATTAACAGCAGTCCCAAAACTTAAGAGAACATCAGGATATCTAGTTGAGCATTGTCACAGACTCCCAGCAGTCTGGAAGACATCTCTTAAAAATGCATCTTAAAGGACATACAATCGCAATTGTCAAGGATATGATATTTTGAGGAAAAGATGTCGAAGTACAATTATTGTAAAATCCAAAATTAATTTTCTAATTTACAATACAGAAAAAAAAACCCTCTCACTGTCATCTCAATGCTACAAGGATCATTCACTGATGAAGCATCAGTCCAGATATAAATCAAGCCTCAAAAGTGAATGAAAAAATCGGAGTTCTCACCGTTTGAGCAATTCATGAATAATGCTGACACAGGAAGCAACGCACAATTCAAAAATTAGTTCCACACGAAGATTGTGAAAGTTAAAAAAAAAAGTTAATGTTTACCCTCTTGTCGAAATGCGTTCCTCCGTCAAAGAGACGGCCGAATCCGGAGAAGATGAGGACAGGAAATGTTGCACTCTCTCCAATATTTGACTGATATCGACATCGTTTGAAATGAGCAAGGCGAAGGCGCGTCCGGTTGGTACGGAGAAGTCAACGATTTCCGGGGGACCATAAACCGTAAGACTCGGTCATACTTCGAAAAAGAGACGCGGGGATGTGCGAGCGATCTCCGCTGACCAGGAAAATAAATGCGCAATTCGTCAACCCCTCGAATGTAAACTGTGAAAGTGAGAAACGCGAGGAATGATTGTTATTTTGACTATCAGAACCAAGCCCAAAGTGGGGAGGAAGGGGAAAAAGGCTTGCCGATTACGAAATCAGAATCGATATTCGGTTTTGAGATTACGATAGAGGCGTCTTTACGTCGCCGAGTGTCTTCCTCCTCTCGCGCATTCGTCCGCTACGTCATCCGCAACAACTTCGTAACTTCACGGGAGACCATTATCAAAACTTCATCTTTCTCTTCATTTCTCGATTTTAAGAGCAGTTTATGGGTATCATAACGCCGCTTACAGAATGCATTTTTTTTAACTTAATTTGAAAACTTCAGGATGGGGCCCAGGAGGTAGCTTCCTCCATAGTGCAGTGGACCCTACGCAACATGAGTATTGGTTCCTCTGTGCTATTCCTATAAGATCAAGGAATTTAAAAACATCTCATAAAAGCGGGATTGACAAATCGATTGAAAACCGAAATATCGAAAAGGAGTCGATTATTTTTTAACACTACGTCAGCCGACCATTTAGTTTCGAGTTTCGACAACACAGCGATTCGAGAGGAGAGACACTCGCCCAAAATCTTTGTTTGAAATTTATTAAAATTTCCTTCGTTTTACTTTAAAAGTCAAATTTTCATCGATTTCCCTTCTAATTTGAGCCTTAAATCTTCGAGTTTTCGCGTTCGGTCCCCGGACTCGTCGCCCACGTCGTCATGCGAAAAAGTTGACTCCCTTTCACGTAAAAACCGACACAAAATCGAAGCCTCTCTTCTTTTTCCCCGTTTCTTTATTTTTTTAATTTCGCATCACATCCATTCAAATGAAAATGAGAAATCTTGGAATCACGGTCATCAGCCTGGTCCTTACGACGATCGTCGTAGGAAATGCGTATTACCAGAAAAAACAGTTTTACCCTTCAGTCGTTTATATCACAAAATCTAATCCGAGCATGGCTGTAAGTATTATTTAATTCTTTAATTTTTTTTATTTTTAAAATCTCAGAGTGGACAGATAGTCCATCTGCTTTCACTTGACCTTATAAAAAAAGTCTTTTTCTGTTTCCCGATCCTTGTGTATAATTCTTAAATTTTAGCCTTGAAAAGCTAAAAAAATCGTACGTTTCTTGCGATGACTCGCCTGGAAACAATTGTTTGCATTATTGACACGTCAGTGTATAAGGTCTACGTTTTCTAGCCTTCCTGATATGAATATTTTAAACAGCCCCATTATGAATAGTCATATTGATAAACAATAGTGTTTACGTTTTGATTAGATTTTTGTTTAAAACAGCAAAAGTAGATAAAGAACTCTTTTTTTACAGCTATCTTAAGAATCAATTTCGCATGGGCTGCAAAAGGCTGCAGCAGATAAACTTATCATTTTTGCAACGTTTCTATAGCTCTTTTAGGTTGACTTGGTCTACCTCAAAGCAGAGCAAACTAAACCTTAGCAGTTGCCGATTGTAATTTTATGACATTCCTTACCGATTTAAAGTGTTCCTGAAATTTGTTCTTAAGCATATTTTTAGGCGGAGGAAGTTTCGTCCACGGTACGAGGTAGTTAGCGAAGTTTTTAGAGTTATATTTTGACCCCCCAAAATAGTTGGAAAAAAGCTTTGAGGACCTTGACCTTGGGAGTTGTTTGTCAGTTCTCCTATTGAGCGACTCACACTTCTTGAAATACCATTACAAGTGCTGATACCTTTGATCATTTAGAATGATAAGATGGTCGAAGATGTCGGATGCTTTATCAAGAATGGTTGAGCTGTGAAAAGAATGCAGGATATGGAGATGGGAAGGGACACCTTTCAGAGAGTCCTTGAGGTCTGGAAATGTTGATAGTTTTAGAAATGTTGAGGCCTTCAAGGATAAGGAGAGAGGCCACACTCTTAGTGCTGAGGCGGAAGCTTTCTCCATCCCGAGAGACTTGACAGATAGGAGAGGTGCTGTAGGCTAAACCATAAATACCTCAAAGTTGTTGCATTTTTGTTGATTGCTGTTTTTGCTGTTCAAATCATCATTGGCCACCAATTGTGGGAATACTTGCCACTAACATTGATTTATTGATATGCTTACTGAACTGATTGATTAAAATGATGTTGCATCTCACTCGCCAGTTTATAAGGTGTCCTTCCAACAAAAACCTCCCTGCTGAATGTGTAAAAATGATGTATTTCAGCGCTTAATATGAAAGACTGCTGCAGAGTGAACTGATAATTTTTTTCTGTCTAGGTAATCTACATACAAGGATTCATCCTTGTTATCCTCTCGGGTAAACTGATGCGGAAAGTGTTTTTTGGTGAACTTCGACCAGTCGAGCTAGAGGTAAAGTTCAAGGTGATTCTTATGACTTAACTCATTATTTTGCAGCATCTTATGGAACGTTCGTGGTATGCAGTGACCGAAACTTGTCTCGCATTTACCGTCTTTCGGGACGACTTTAGCCCCAAGTTTGTCGCTCTTTTCACGCTTTTACTCTTCTTAAAATCATTCCATTGGCTCGCCGACGAAAGAGTCGATTTCGTAAGTTTCCATCTTTAAATCTCTCACCCTTATCATGTCAATTTTATTTTTTTCAGATGGAAAGAAGTCCTGTAATATCTTGGCTCTTTCACATACGCATAATATGTAAGTGAGCCTTAAGCTCTTTTTTTCTCAATTGTTGTTTTAAACATTTGGGGAACATACTTCAAAAAATTTATATAAAACATTTTTTTTAGCGTTACTTTTGCTGTTGGGATCGCTCGATATCGCATTTATATTTCATGCTTACCAGTCGACGCTTGTGAAAGGAGCATCCGTTCAGCTAGTATTTGGATTTGAATATGCGATACTTCTGACCATCATTATGAATATTGTGATTAAATATGCATTTCACATTAACGATTTTCATGAGTTGCCGTGGGAAAACAAGGCCGTCTTTCTCCTTTACACTGAACTTGTTATGGGTAAAAGCTTAAAAAATTATCTCTTATTCTTTTTTTTGTTTTATTTTCAGGTTTCATCAAAGTTTTGTTGTATTTTGCATTTGTGTTTATAATGGTTAGAATTTACACGTTACCCCTTTTTGCATTCAGGCCAATGTATTTCACCGTGAGGTAACGTTTTTATGAAATTTATTTTTTGTTAAATTAATAGTTAATTTTTATACAGGGCATTTAAAAAAGCTGTAAATGACGTTATTATGTCGAGAAGAGCAATAAATAATATGAATACTCTTTATCCTGATGCGACTGCTGAAGAGCTGGCGCTGCCGATAATGTTTGCATTATTTGTAGAGAAGAAATGCATTCAGGTTAGTACAGAAATTATTAATTATGCTTTAATTATTTATATTTTTGAATTTTAGCTTCGAAAAAGTTACCGTGCAACCACATATTTCATACGTCTTGCCTAAGATCTTGGTTCCAAAGGCAGCAGACTTGCCCGACATGTCGTTTGAATATATTGAGAACGCCTGGAACTCCGCCGGCTCCACCGAATCAGCCGAACCCGCCTAGGAATGAGCAGCAACCACCTCCTGGAAATTTCCAGTGGATGCAGAATGCACAGCAAGGTTGTTTGATTATAGTTCATTTGATAGCTGAAAAGCTGAAAATAGTCAGTATCTAAATAACATGTTTTATTTATTTCTTTAGCTAATGACAATACTCCTAATAATGCCAATGATAGACCAAATCAGCCCTCTGGAAGTGGACCTTCGACATCTCAACCGCAATCCCATGGAGGCACTGACAATATTCCATTTTTCCGTCCCCCACCTTTTCCATACATGGCTTTCAGTAAGTTTCATTTTGTGGAATATTGTTGATATGGATTTTTTATGACAGATATCCCACCGCCATGCCACCTTCGAATGGACTCTCCGACGAGGAATTGCGTCAGTTGGAACAGCGTACGCGAGAAGGTATCGAAGCTCGTCTTCGCTGCTTACAAAATATTCAATGCTTACTTGATGCATCCGTTGTCATGATGCAACAATATTCTGCTGCGGTCGCTGCTAGGTAAAAACTTTTCAGTTTTATCGATTTGGTTTTTAACCTTCTTTTTCCAGTCAAGCATATGATGTTTATCAAGCGACCACTTCTACCGTGAAGCAGCCAAAAATGTCGAAACGCAAACTTCGCAGTCTTCGCCGCCTTCTTCTAGTAAAACGGAACCTGCAGCTTCTGAGAGTTCGAGCACCGCTGGTGATGATATCCCAAATACCGAAAGGTGAGTCAATTTTTTAACTTACATGTTGTGTCTGAAAACCGTCAAGAGTTTTCTCCATGCCCCAGATCTTTGCATCGAAAGCTCTCACCTGCTCAAAACGGCCAAATTTTTTAAAACGTTTATATTTCCAGCTGTTCCGAAACGAGTGAAGCCTCTGCCAATTTGCCTTCCGGCGATGACACATTAAGACTGAGAAGGTTGGAGAAATTTTCGAAAAAATAATCTATTCTATTCAAAATTTCCTGTACCTTTTGTTGCCTTTGAGAATTTCATTTCTCAATGCCCTAAATTAGCGTGCGCTGTGTTATCTTTATTTAATTAAAATACAATATTATTGAAAGTGTTATCAAATCTGTCTTGTGATTAAAAATTATTTTATTGTTTTATTAATAATTTTTTTAAGATCAACTTTGTTTTGTAAATAAAAGGTTTTGTTGTATAGTTATTAACTTTTTTAAGTCTTGGATTTTTTTTTTGTTTTGAGGTATCCTGTTAGTAGACATTCATACTGAATGTTACTGTATAATAATTTGGTTGTGTGGAATTAGTTTATTGTATTTATTTCAGTCACTTACTATAAGAATTGTAATATTTTTGTAAATATATCATATAAAATGCTGCGTGATACTTCAACTTCATAATACTATTGTCACTTTTTTTTCTTTTTTTCTTTTCTACTTCGGTAATGTAAGCATTTGGACTGAATATCAATAGAATCATGTAACTATTTTAAATAAAAGACATTTTATGGTTTAAATTCCTTGATTGTGTAAAACTGATAATATTTTGTTTTTCTTTTGAAATATGCTTTAATACAATATTATGATCAAGATATTGCAAGAAAAGTGTCTTTTTTTAGTGCAAGATGCCACCAATGACGTTTTTACTCAATAAATCAATCCAAGCATGAGTAAAAAAAAATTTTTTTATTGTTTTTTCAAATTCTCCTAGCTTTTATACATTACATAATAAGTTATTATTAAAAGGTCGTGGTATTTTTTTTTATTTAAAACTTTCTCCTGTAGTATTTTTATTGCTTTTTTTTTCAATTTTCTTTTGGAGTAGAATTGAGGCGCTCCGGGTACGAAGGGCGAACTCGACATCGGACAAATTTTTTTAACTTCCTTAAAGAAGTTATTGTGATACCCTCGACGTCGGGTTTTTGGGGAAGGGTCCTCCAGTTTTTTTTTCATTTTCAGATTCTAGACCTCTTGGTGAATACACCCATATAATTTTTATGTCGAGTTCGCCCTTCGTACCCGGAGCGCCTCAATTATATTTCAAAAGCTTAATATAGTGATGAGATTATCTACGAATAGTAGTTATGACAATTTGTGATCACAAAATAGATTGTGGTCTTGTTTGAAGACCATAACTCCAATAGCTTTTGCGGTAGAACCCCTCGATTCTCGTGGAACGCCCATCGACTGGCGACTTTTTAGTATCACGAAAATGAATATTCAAGCGACGGGTGACTTTTTTTTGACGACTTCTTCGGATAATCTGACCTTTTTTGCGTTTCGACCATAAATGAACACCTAGAATGTGTCCTGCGGATGTGGTGTGAGTTGGGGAGCATTCTTGGTTATGAAGTTTCTACGCTTGAGCACAAATTACTTATTCAGATCTAATATTTTGGAGGGGGAAAAAAATTGCTGCTTCTTTTCAATGAAGTTTCAGTTCTTAACTTTTTATTGTAACCAAACCCAGTAAGGTTCATCTGCAACATAGCAAAATGGATGCTGCATAAACTTTGCCACTCTGTGGAAACGTCGCAATCACTTATGGTTGATTTATTCATAGTCTGCCTTTACTCATAAGATGAAATGATAAGTCTTTTGGCTTGAATGGCGCTCAAAACCTCTGGTTTAGCGGTGGCGCGATCCATCAAACGGCCTAACCTAACCATCCATAACCATATAGCGAAGAACGCTAGTCCCATTGAAAATTTTCATCCCTGAGTATTATACCTCCGGTAGATTGTCGCTTATCTCTCTAAACAGTCAATGTGGTGCAACTATATCCGTTCCATATTGAGTAGTCTTTTCCAAAAGAGTTAGTTTATTGCGTACTTATTTTCTTTTTTAAAAATCTCATCCATTTTCCCTGCCCTTGGCTGGCTCCAGATAAAAGGAAGAAAACGAAAAAGAATAAATTCGTCAGCCACAGAGTAGGGGCTTCCGCCATATTGCCCTGGCGCCCATTCCAAAGAAGTGTCTGGGTCAAATATGACCACGGACTACGTAAAAAATTATTAATTTTGATACAATTTGGTTTAGTTTAAAAAGTCTTTTGTCTTATTTTTTAAAAATATTATTTATATACAATACTACCCCATTGATGAACGCCGTGTGGCAATTATTTGGGACGCGCGGCTACCACGACACTCCCTTATTATTTACAGTCATTTTATACGACTTACAGACGCTTTATCTTTGCAGAATAGTTATTTAAAAAAAAAGCCTTAACAGAATTTTCTAAACAAAAATCCCTCCACACTGCCCGGATCGACCCCCGGACTCCGTAATGATAGGTTGACCTTACGATGTTTTGAATCTGCCATGAACTTTTTTAAATGAAATTAGTCAAGAGAGTTTTAGACCAAAAAATAAAATAAAATGTAAAAAATTATTAGGGTACCTAATAAAAGCTCTTTTTGATGAGTTGCTATAGGATTAAAGAAATTACATAGGGGTAACTCTTTATTGTCATAATTTATGATTATGACGAATGTTTTAAAAAGTCGTCTCCGTATTTACCTCCCTTTTCTCAACGGGATGCAGTCCAAGAGGTTTTATGTATCAATTTTTTGATTGTAAAATAAATAATTAATACATATGTATATTAGTAACGAGGGAGAGAGAATGAAAAAATGAATGATTCACGACTGGCTTCGGCGAAAAACGCCTCTTTAGGTGGAGGAATTTCCTTATTTTTTCATTCTCTAGTAAGGGTTGAGCTGAATAGAGAAGGAAATGAAAAAAAATAAGGAATCTGTCCACCTGAGGAGGCGTATTACGCCGAAACCAGTCGTGGAATATCCGTTTTTTCATTCTTTCTCCCTCGTTACTAATATTTATACACCTTAATTAAGTAAATAATTAATATTGTTTTATTTGCATACGTAAGTTATTTCTTACGGAGCCTAAACAAAAAACGATTAATTTCTCTCCAGAATGTTCTCCGAAACCCACGTTAAGTCATAAACTAACCGTTAGAGCGCTACAGCGATAACAATTTTCCGACTTTTCCTAATTTTCACTTGTAAAATTAATGGAAATTCAGAAAAGCTCTTATACTTCTAACACTACACAGACTTAAATTTTGTAAGGTTAACGACTCTGCAGTCTGGTTTGAAACATCGAGGAATTAGGGGCGGAAAATCTAAAAATAAAATTGGTTCCATTTCTGATTGTTAGCCAATTCTTATAAAAAATTGAAATCAGCTTAAGATTTTGCATTATTTTCTTTTGGAGGGGGGAGGGCGTTAGACATTTTTTTACAAGATATTATTCTTATACATTAACAAAAACGGATATTAACAAAAATTTAAGGAAGTTAATATATGCGAGTTAAGACCCTCTTTAGATGATAATTTGCCTAATTTATTCATTTGGAAGGCAATAAATAAAAAGCCGAGTAGCGACTCACCCTGTATTTCGAGTTTTTTGAAATCGCTATCTGCATATTGTATGCTTGGAGCAAATAAGTCATATAATTGTTTTAAAAATGTACAGTAGTTCAAGTAGTTATTATTTTGTTTTAAAATAGAGCTAATACTGAGACTTACTCTGTGTTTTCCCAGTAAAGATTTTCAATTTATTGGAATCAAGGAGGAGAGATATTAAGAAGTAATAAAGATTTACAAAAAAGAATATTAATAACAATTGTTTATTTTTTAAAATTTAAATACTTACAAAGTAATGAGAGTTAAAAAAAATGTGAATGAAAGAAATGTGAAATTTCAATTTTTTTTTCTTTTGGAAACGAATGGGGTGTGTCGAGACGGACTGACTCACTAGTGGTAGTGAATAGTTGCGAGGGGGAACAGGCGAGTGCGCTGTAGGAATCGAGGAGGGGAGAAAGGCGTAAACGTCGGACTCGGCCATGGCCGTATCCATGGAGACGAGTTCGGGATTGGTCGGCGAGGCGGTTGGTAGGGGTTCTCTCCCCCTCTATTAACTTAGCTCCATTTGCTATTTCATGACGGTAAAGTTTGGAGGTACTTCAGTTTGATCATGGAAAGCTAAATAGTGTGTCCCCCTTCTTAGCCAAACAGCGATCCGCGGACCCGTGTTTGTTTTTCCAATAAAAGTGTCTGTGCGTACCTGTTGCTAAACGACCTCTCGGACTGTGATTATTATTATGACTATGTTATCTCAGAAACTTTATTCGGACACGGTAAGCAGTGCTATGAGTAGCGTGAATACGATGAGCCCGACGATGACTCCGACCTACTCGATGAATTCGATGAGTTGTGTGCCGATGAATCCGTGCTCCCCTCAAAGTGGAGGATTCCCGACGAACATGCTCGCTCCCCCCGGATCTGGTATGGGATCGATGCCCATGAACGGAAACTGCATGTCTTCGAACGCGATGGGTTACGGAAATATCAATACAGTGAGTAGCTGTATGAACTCTCTTAATAATTATAATCCCGGATTGGCGGCGATGAGTTCTGCGCAACGAGGGGATTTGATTGCTGCGGACGCGGCGGGTTCTTCGAGCTCCGCGGCGTTCTTACATAGGGCGAGAAACGACAAGACTTACAGAAGAAGTTACACCCACGCTAAGCCCGCCTATTCGTACATATCTCTCATAACGATGGCCATACAGAACTCCCCTTCGAAAATGCTAACCCTTTCGGAAATCTACCAGTTTATAATGGACCTCTTTCCTTTCTATCGACAGAACCAGCAGAGATGGCAGAATTCGATCAGACATTCGCTCTCCTTCAACGATTGTTTCGTTAAAGTCCCGAGGACGCCGGACAAACCAGGAAAGGGATCCTTCTGGACCCTACACCCCGACTCGGGGAACATGTTCGAAAACGGATGCCACCTGAGACGGCAGAAGAGGTTCAAAGACGAAAAGAAAGAAGCGGCGAGACAACTCCATAAAACGCTTCCTCTCATCACCACCACCCACACCACGGTCACCACGACGACAAAAAAGCCAAGACAAATTGGACAAAGGCGACCTTAGCGCGATCCAAGGGAGTATGCTCGGTAAGGACGCGGACATGGCTTCTTTACTACACCAAAGCGCTCCCGAACTATGCCTCCAGCAATCTCAAGACGAAATTTTGGGAAAGTGCCACTCCCATTTAGGACTCTCCGAGCATTACAGCCAACACCATCTCAAACAAGAATATACGGCCGCCTCTCATCCTTTTTCTATAACCAGACTCCTACCGACCGAAAGCAAAGCGGACATCAAGATGTACGACATGTCTCAATACGGCGGATACAACGACGCCTATTACCAAAGTTCCATCTACCATTCGACAACGCCCGGAACGACCGCTTTGTGACAGTACCCTCTCACAGGGTAAGCGCCTTATTTTCCGTCTCAAATTTGTACTTATAATGTAGTTCTACATTCGAAACTTGCCTACATTTACTTTATTTTACCCCTTTGTAAATACATATAAAATCACACAATTTCCTTCCATTTAGAATGTTATCAGACGTGTTATTTAGTAGTCGAAACCATATTTCAATATTCCGTGATAGGCAAGGAGCGATTTCTCGAGACGTGATTTTACCCGTTTGGACTTTCTGTGAGATTCAGTCCAAGTTAATTGGACGTAAATGTGGACTTCAAGTGAAGAAATTAAATTTTAAAAAATATAATATATAAAGTAATTATAGGGTTTAGTTACGTGCTGCAATCACGTCTGCCAAAAACCATATTAAACAAAACTTAAAAGAACTTATTGTATATTTATCAACACGGGGGACCCAGTCAAATCGGTTTCGTCCCGCTATTTTTTTTTTTAATTTTATTTTAAATTATAAAATCACCTATGTAAAAATTCTAGTGCGCCAAGTCCAAATCATCAGTGAGTGACTTCTGTTTCCCCCTTAATTTCGGTTTTTACGGTTGTACATAAACGAATTAGAGCGAATCTCTTAAATCTTTGAGAAAAATTAGTTATTTTGAGATGTAAAAAAAGTTTTTTTGAAAACAAAAGTGCATAATTTGTGCATGCGGTTGTGAATTCTTGTCCTAATAGAGTTAGACACCGGTAGATTTTAGTTTTGAAACCGAAAAAATTCTAATGCGACTTCGCAACCGTTTTGCACTTCGGGTATCGGCTCCTAGTTGTTATCACTTATTAAATTTAAACAATAAAAATAGTACCCCCTCCCCATAACGGTTTATTTTATTCACATAGAATATTCAATAATACCCATTCAAAACAGTGTTTTTCATTTTAAAATAATTTTTACTGTGTATATTTGTACATTGTAATTTTATTTTATTTTCACGATTTTTAGGTCGTCATTATCAGCAAAATTTTATACTATTTTTTAAGATTTAAACCGTTGTATTTAAAAAAATAAGGGAACAACGGATATTTTTTCGGACAAGCGTATTTTTTAAATAGCACGCTTGTTTTTGTTATTCTATAAATAAATGACATACCTCAAAAATATAAACTTAAAATATAATATATTTTAACCGATGTATAACGATTGTACAAAAAAAAAAAGAAAAAAAAAAAAAAAAAAATATCGGGGCAATAGAATAAATCTAATCTCAAAGTTAATATTTATACCTGTGGTATATTTGTACATTTTCTTTCGATGTGTAGTCATATGAAAGTTAATATACATTGTTATATATAAAAAACACACACATTGTATAAATTTGGTTATTTAACCTAGTAAATGTAATAACTATAGTCGTTTTTGTCAAGAAGAGTTACCTATTATTAATTCAGTAATATTGATTGTTTGTATTATAAAGAATTATTTTTTTCAAGCCCCTAACCTTTCCTTCTCATTTTTAGAAACTGAAACCGTTTTAATTCTTTGAAATGTTTGAAATGCTATTTTTTGAGGTTCAGGAGAAAATGGCCGACTTGAAAATTTCGGATGTTAAGTTGTTCCCGGTGGAGCGCTTATTTTTTATGAGATCGCCTTTTTAATTAAAAAATTAAACATCCGATTAAAATTATTCGGGCAAGTTTATTTTTATACTCTCCATTCGAAAATGGAAAACGAAAAATTCTTGATTTTTGAAAATAAGCCATTATATCAGTTGGCACTCCTGTTGTGAAGACCCAGCGCACATTACAATTCTTTTTACGAATTTGGAACAATTTCGGATTCGGCTTATGTTGGTGTCCTTTTCGATATTGGTCAGCGGTTAGAATTAATTTTCTCGCTAAAAATTATGTTTATCTTTTCAGTTTTTAAGGATATACGGTTTAATTTTCCGATATTTTTATTTTCTAAATAGTTAAATTACCTTAAAGAATTAGTTACGATCGTAATGTGAGTTTATAACTTCGAACATTCCTGAGCGAAGCTAATTTTATCAAACCGTAAAAAAATTTAAAATTGTGAATATTTGATGTTAAATTTAGAAGAGAAAAATATTATTTTTGTTTTATTTTTTAACCCCCTTTTTACTTTAATGCAAAGACGTTGACATGGGTTCCTTGTGATCTTTGAAATCCAAGACTCACTTTGCAATAAGTTTTTTTAAAAATTTAATAATCAAGCCTAGAGTAAAATTAAAAAAAATTCGTGGGATTAATTAATCGGTCATTTTTCGCGTCTCGCTGTTTCATCTAGTTTTTAATCTATTTTTTCAAACGAATTAAAATGGTTTCAGAATTGTTTAAATGAAGTTTATAAAGAAAAAAAATATATCCAGAGAACCAATGAAACATGGATTTGTTTTTTTATAAAATTTAAAAAATTGCATTTTTGTAGTAATTGAAAAAAAATGGACAGCACCCTGATATCACGACTAGTATGAATTTTTTTGGCCTTATAAAATTGTTATTTTTATTTTTAAATATTTTAAATCTAGGAAGCGTCCCAAGTAATATAAAACACCTAAAAAACAACCTAATAGTAGTTTTTTAAAGGTTAATCATCAGAGTTTAAAGGCAAATCCACGTTGATTATAAAAATATAGGCTTGTAGACATTTAATTTTAACTTGTAACTTTCTTCCTCGAATGGGGAATTCGGAAGTTACGAAGTTTTCTTGAAATTGAAAGTCTCCAAGAGCCTTAAAAAAAAGTTTTATTTTTAACTTTTTATTTTTATGTGGAGAACATAAATTAACAGAAGTTATTTAATGTAGTCCTATGAGACCGACCACTGGAGGGTTTCACCGGTTTACCGATTAAGGTAAGTGATCCATCTTTATTTTTAAACAACCAGAACTTTCAATTAAATAACACTTCACGCATATAAACGTCGCGTTGTGAGCGAAAAAAAATTGTAGAATTCTTGAAATATTTTTAGATTCAGATTTTTTCCCTTCTTTTGAATGAACTTGAGCGCTCTTTAATAATAAAAAAATAGCTTTGGCCAAAATCGTAGGTGGTTTTTGCATGCTTTATAAAATGGAATATTTGGGGGTAGTGCGATCGTTAGAGTTTTAATTTATTCGATGAGAGAGAGGAAAAATTAAGTTCCCACACCGCTATCGGTCGTTAACCTACGATAGGTTGATATAGTAAATTTTATCTGAAATGTCAAATCTATTTTATCTAGGGATTTCCCTCATTCCTTCTTCAAAGAATGATTTATAAAGATATAATTCAATCCTTGATTATATTCTATAGGCCCAAACTGGCTTGGAAAAACTTGTCGAATTTCTTAAAAATAATTTTTTCTAAGAACGGTTTCTAAAGGGAAATATCGACGATTATAAAGCAGGATTTTAACGGGCGACAGTGGTCTAATCTAGTTTGTTTTGGTTTCCTGAAAAACAGATTTAAAAAAAATGAGATACCGGGTACTTTGTTGCTTTTGATTTGTAATTCTATTCATAAAAAAAAAGTACATAAAAGTAAAATAAGATGTTTTGAGACTAGAATGTTCTAAAGTAAATCCTCTTCTAATCTCCATTGTTCGCTTTTTTTTTACAACTTGACGGGTTTCGTAAAAGTTGTAACCATTTAGCTCAGGTATAATTTCCATTCACGATTGACAAAACCTCAGATTTATGCCATCCTATTTTCGTATCTTCAAAGTTTTGACCTGTATTGTAAAGGTACGTAAATGTTTTCTCGATGGATCCGAACGGAAAGGTCTTGGGGGGATTATCGGTCAATAGATATCGGGGATTTTAAAGGACTTAAAATTATTTTAAAGA
>JACGAQ010002058.1:0-46854 GCA_014119065.1 Orius insidiosus
AATTTGACAAAAAATGCTGCCAGGAAAGTCAAGATTTTTTTTTCCCAACGTCCTTCAACGTTACTGCATGAAGACGTACAGTTCTGTGTACTTATTCCCTTCAGGCTTTCATCAGCAAACACGAAGGGATCGCTTTTCAGGAATCGACCGCTTCAATCCTGCAAAGCTTTCTTTTTTTTTATTCCCCTCTTCATTAAAAAAGGGAGATACCTACAGTAAATTATTTTAATAAGGAAGAAAAGTACTCATATTATAACAGAAGTAATTATAAAAGGTAAGCTTGTTTCAACGGTCCAAAAAACGGAAAATATTTTAGGAACGTTCTAAGTTTTTAAATAAATGAGTTCGTAGTCCCGATGTTCTGCGAAAAGAATCGATTTCGTGTGGATATTGTTGAAAACGATTTGAGTGACAGATGTGATAGAAGCAACGATTTCTATCATTCCCTATAATCTATTACAGGGTAGAATCTGAGAGATTTAGAGGGTTAGAATCGGAATCAAAACTAGGAATCAAAACTGTTCAAGACTTGCAATAAGAGTCGCAGAGGGAAAACGGATGGCGAAGAGGATGTTGAAGGGTGGAGGGGTTTGAATTCAAGGCGGGAGTTTATTCAGAGAGCTGTGGGAGCAATTTGTCACGATTCGCCTCGGATTCGGAGAGAGTGCTACGTGCTCTCATGTCATTTAGCGCCTTCGGGAACGTGTCTTCTCTTTTACCTCTCGACGAAATACGGCTCGAACCGTTTACTTAAATGCTCCGTTTATCGACCTCCAATCGCATGCACGACAACGAACTAAACAAGTCGCAATCTAATATTCATTCATGGGTTTAACCTCGCAATCACAGTTTTAAACTCAAATTTCAGAACGAATAATACGAGAACGCTGCACGTGAAGTTGGAGAATCCGACTAAAAGTGAAAGATTCTTGAAGGCTGTCTACGAATTTATTATTTAGGAACTGCGGTGGTTGCAGCGGTAACATCTATTATTCAAGATGTTGGCTTGGAGTAGGCTATTCATCTCTACCTGCCGGCCCTAACCAAATATTATGGTTTAATTACAGTATTCCTTGCTCGTCCCTTGTCCAATAATGTCAAATCCACACTGAACTAACATAATGCTCCTCCATCCCGTAACACTGGTCACGTTCATAATAATTATGAAACATTAGCACTCAAGAGATAACTCGTTTAGTCCCCCAGTTGAATCATTCGTTTATCACTTTTTATTAATTTTTTTTGGGACTATCCAATTTAAAGCACGGTCCGAAGGGCCGCTAACGCCATCAATAAATTGGAAGTTCGAAACCTGTTCTGCTGCTACCTGATCAACTTTCTCATTCCATTATTGAACCCACTAAACGAGGATCATTAGTTTACGATCTGCTGAGATTACATGCGATATTTTTTTTCCTCTCGCAAGAAAAGCTCGGTAGCTATTTTTTCTTCTTGGAGGGAACGCTTCTGGTGAATATGAGGCGCTCCGGGTACGAAGGGCGAACTCGACATCGGACAAAATTTTTTTTTTTTTTTCATTTTCAGATTCTAGACCTTTTGAAGAATACACCCATGTAATTTTTATATTGAGTTTGCCCTTTTTTCCCCTTTAAAATACGTAAAAACCGATATGCGGCAAAGCTCTAGCTGCGATATCCGAGCGGGTACGAAGGGCGAACTCGTATCCTAGTCCACTACCCCCACTCCTTTTCCGGGAGCCCCACTCCTCTTGGAACAGCTCACCGCCACGAAATAAAAATATATTATACATTTTGTGAATTAATAATCGTAAAAAATATTCGAAAATATTTAAAAAACCCTTTCCTCTATGATTCTATAAAATCTAAATCTCGCCACGAAAATTCCAGAGAGTGACTTTTCTGTCGAGTTCGCCCTTAACAGAAACTTTAAAATGCGAATATCTCGAAACTACGTTTTGTCGAGTTCGCCCTTCGTACCCGGAGCGCCTCATATCAACTCACTCATTAATCATTCACTAATTAAACCTGACAACATTCGTCACCTACGTATTTGTCCGGGCCAATACTTTATATCTCGAATTCTTTAAGAATACGATGGATTCAACGCACTCATGAATGGTGAGATTAGGTTGATATAGCAGATTCGCTTGTCCTTTACATTCTTTGATAATGGAAAATTTGGCAAAATGGAACACTCAGCATTAGTTGGTATGATTTCGAAGGAATAAATAAACAACAAAAAATTCTAAATTTGGTTCAACATAATTCTTTTACTAAAATTCGGTAAAAGTCCAATTGTGTGTTTATGTAAAAATAAAAAGTTTTTGGGAAGAAAAATTTTCCAAGCCGTAGAGACAGAAGAAATTGTGTCGCCCTGCATTTAGATCACTACTGAAAAGGGTGTCCGGCACAGCGGTCATCCCTGAAGGAATTCTTTCGGCCCCTCTCGTATCCTTTGTTTTCAGAGAACTTATTCTTCTAATTTTTCGCTTTAAGAATAAGAAGGAAGAAAAAAGTGTTCCATTATTTAATTAATTCTCTTTTTAAAACGAGAAAAATGTTTTTAAAAAAAACAATATTCGGTTGATAGCAAAATATTGATAGAAATAAAAAGTAGGAGGCGTAAGCTTTTATGTTGACGACTTTACTCTCTTAAATTATGTTTAATATTTAATAGCTTTGTTGGAATAGCAGTTTGAAACTTCTGGAGCATGCGTAGAAGGAATTTGGACGTCATATTAACGTCACTCAAATCGTTTTTCCGTCAAATCTGAAGACATCTGATGTCCTTCTGCGCTAGCTACTGGAGTTTCTAACTGCGGTTGGAACAAAGTTAATATTTTCCATAAATTCCATTTACGGCAGTTTCACAGCTAATGATTTAATGGGAAACATAGACTGATTCAAGAGTTCAGTGATGGAATAAAAAAATTTTTGGTGAGATATCAGATGGACAAAAATGGTTTCCCCCCCGTACGTTAATTGTTAATTAGTCTAAAACGTTTTTTTTTTCTTCTTTCCTTCTTCAAGGGGAAAAATTTAGCGGAGTAATTGAGGGGTTTTCAGAAGGCTAGAGGGAAAACTCTTCCGCAGCGCTGGTTGAGCTCCATTGGAATTACACAAGCGTGAAGTGGGTCAGACCGACATCGAAAGATGTAAAGGACGTCGATCCATAATGAAAGGAGAGCAAAGGGCCAACACATTCTTCTAAAGCGTTTCCCTTCTATGGACAGTAGAGAATGCATTTTTCGATCAAATAGTGCTTTTGTCAAGGTATTTTATGTTGATGATTTTAACTTCCTTAAAGAAGTTATGGTTATACCCACGACGTCGGGTGTTTGGGGAAGGGTCTTCCAGACCCCGGGGGGTCAAATCGAATATTGAGCTTTACCGATCTTAACTTTGTCTGTGGTGTCGGCCGGCCGTAGCATTTTTTTAGAACACTTTACAGCCACAGTTTTCAACTGATTTTCACCGAATTTTCTTTAGTCGGTGAACATGAAACTAACGAGGGCGATTTTTGATTTTCGAAAAAATGGCCGAGATATGTCTGTTTGAAATTTTAATAACTGCGCTGCAGCCGAACCGTGGCGTTGGTCCGATTTATCCTCCTTATTTTTTTACTAATTTTTGACGTACCTAATAAAAAAAAAAACTTTTTTTTTTTAGTAGGGAGAAATTTGATACTTCCTCCCTTTGCGAGAGAGGCATCTCCTGGGTAGAAAGCCCATTATTTCTACCTTGATATTTAACAAATTTTTTCGAAAAACACAAAGAAAAGCAAATTTTTGAAAAAAATAATATGAAAAAAAGTAAAAAAATTAAAATTTTTTGACCAAAAGTTGAAAAAATTTTAAAAAATTTTTCGATGGAAAAAAAACTCGGAAAATGTTTCGAAAAACAAACAAAAAAAATTGGACAAAATAACTTTGAAAATTTTTTGAAAAAAGAAAAAAATTTATCAAAATGCTTGAAATTATTCTTCCCCTCCTTTTGTACTTTCCCATCCTCATACTTCCCCCTCCTTGAACTCCCCCTCCTATATTGTTCCTTCTCTATAAGGTAGTTTTCGTTGGAAGCTCTTCATACTAGTACGTAAATGTAATCTTAGCGAATAAATTAAAATAAATAAATCAAAGTATTTTGGGCACAGTTTCGGATATAATCTATCATCGACACAAATAGAATTGTCGATATATTATTAATTTATTATATTAGGTATATAGAATGATCGATAAGGGGAGAAAATGAAAGTTTCTATTGTACCTAGGATAATAAAATCCGTGGAAAACGGGATAAGAAAGGGCGAATATGGTTGTTAAGAGTTTTAAGTTTCGAAAAGTTGGGCTCTTCATCATCTTTATCTTTTATTTACTTGGCGGGCGGAACAGTGCCGTGTCCTCGAATTCGAAACCGATTCTATCTCAGATTTATGTTCTTTAGAGTAGGATGTTAAAGATAAGGCCGGGAAGAACTCAAGAATCGGTAGTTTGATATTGGCACGGGCCCAGCGTAGGCTCCCATAGAAATAAAAAGCAATTGGAATGACAATCAACAGTAAAGCGGAAATAAATTTTAAGAGAGCTCTTGTCTTTATGTTTGAGATTGGAGGAGGAAGATAAGCCACTCCTATCACCTACGACAAAACATTTTCTTCCCTTTTTTTCACCCCCTTCCCTTTTTCACGAACAACAACAAGACAATTGCACTAAGATTTCCCTAACTTCTTTTCCTCAACTCTCTCCAAGAACGTTTTTTAAAAGATTCCTTAATAATTAATAAACAAGAAAATTTTATAAGGGTTGCTGAAGCTCTCATTTTTTTTTAAATTCCAGATTTTAATCGCCGATCTAGGCTTAAAACAGAATGCTCCCTTCAAAGTATAAAATATAAGTATCGAAGTTTTATCTTCGACGACCGTTAGTTTCCTTAAATCCCATTTCTTCCTGATAATGCAGAACTTTTATCTCGTACAACCTACCGGAAGTTAGTTTTATAAAGCTATTATGTCTTTGATGGTAAAACTTTCTTTTATATTCCAATAATTTTTAAATCATTTAAAAATGTATGAAGATTACGAAAGTTTAAAATCCAGAAAACCATTTTTTGACTGAGAAAACCTTATCCACCAGTAAACTAAGCCATCAAACACCAGGAATAAAAAAAGAAAGTGAGTAAAAGTGGGCCAACCTAATAAACTCTTCAATTGTAGTTAAAAGTTCTGCAAATTCAATAAAAAAAACTTCCGTGTACCTGATTCCTGGCTTCCCTCAAACGTATTTCAATTTAGTTCTACTATGAGGAAGGCAAAAATTTTTTAAATCAAAAAGGAGTCTCCCGGAGCTAAAAAGGTCGCCTACATCTACTTGTGAATTCCTTCATTTCTAACAGCAGATCTAATAATACCATTTAAGGAGGTATGATGGTTTTTAAGTGAGTTGCTTTGCAAATTTTTCGTTGTTAACCACGGTTTTCGGTTTTTCCCTTCTATCTCGGAAACCGTCGCTCAAGACGAAAAAACGTCCTAAGTAAAAGTCGTAGCTACGGAAATTTCCTACAAAAAAGACTTTATTGGTTGTTTGTCAGAGCAATACTTAAGGAGATATGAGGGTTCTTAAGTGAGTTGCTTTGCAAATTTTTCGTTGTGAGCAACGGTTTTCGGTTTTTCCCTTCTATCTCGGAAACCGTCGCTCAAAACGAAAAAATGTCCTAAATAAAAATTGTAGGTAAAAACATTTCCTACAAAAATTTTTTTATTTATTATTTGCGTAAGAGCAATATTTAAAGAGTTATGAGGTTAAAACTAATAATCCTACACAGCCTGTCTGAAAACTTAAAACCTTCATATCTCCTAAAATATTGCTCTGACGGAAAAACCCAATAAGATTGTTTATGTAGTAAATTTCTGTAGCTACAACTTTTACTTAGGACATTTTTTCGTTTTGAGCGACGGTTTCCAAGATAGAAGGAAAAACTGAAAACGAAACGAAACGAAAACGAAATATGTACAAAGCAACCAACTTAAAACCCTCATATCCCCTTAAGCATCATTCTAAATGTTTGATGCCTAAATCTTCGCAATATACTCATTTATCTACCTGTTAAATTTTAATTCAAGAGAATATTTTTGATGGTGAAACTTAGAAACCCCTTAAGTCTCCCTTAAGTGTATACAACTGGGGAAGAACCCCGGGAGTCCTTGACCTTGTAAGAAAGGAACCCCGGCATATACAGAATATTTATTTTCCCTTCAACCTCCCACCATGTTATCAGTTTTTCATAGAATTACGTTTTATGTTGGTTAAGAATGTTAACTTAAAGAAGTTATTGTTTTTTTCCCCTTCCTCCACTTCTGAAAACCGCGTTTTTCTCGAAATTAGGTTTTATGGATTTAAGGGTTTTCCACCCTGTACCCATCAATGTTTATTTTTTTCCTATAGAAAAAAAACTTTCCTTTTCTTTCTCGATCTCTCCTTTGTTTTGTTGCCAAGAAGTTATAAATTAAGTTTAAAATTATTTCACTTTTTTTCCTTCTATCAAGCAGTGAGATTTATTAAAATCATTATCCCTTGTTTTTTTTTTGTTAAATTCTAGGTATTCTAATCCATTAAAAAAAAAATTATTTTATCATATTTATCAACTCAGCTGACATGTACCGGTATTCTAATCGATTTAAACAAAAAAAAAACAATTATTATTTTATCGTATTTAACAACCCGGCTGACATGTACCTTATTTTCAATGTTAATTTTGAAAAACAGCTTCGAGGTAACAACAAAATTTAAAAAAAACGTAGTATTTTTTTTATCAACGCAAGTAGAAAAAAAAGGTGTTTTCGAGGTGAGAGGCTGAAATCTGACGACATCATAAATTACCTCTCCGGACGAAACTCCACTCCCGAGCTCTGAGTACGCGAAAGCCGTAGTGGAAAAGTCATGTCGTGACAATGTGCGCTTCGTAAGGTGGCACCAAAATTTAAATTATACAACAGCAATTTATCAAAATCCTTCCCAAAAAAATTTCGAGGGTGTTTTCCATGTGAAAAATTTATTAAAAAGTGAAAAAATTTTTCATCAATAAAAGGACATCGCTCTTCGATGAGCAATCACGAAAAAAAAAATTATCTTCTAAACCAAACATTTCAATAATCATATCCTCATGTTGACTAATTCTTAGGTATATCAAAGGCAAAAAAAAATGTCAAAGCCCAAAGTAAATGCCAATAACATGCTGGGAAATCTGGATTCGGCTAAATTGATAAAATTTAAAGATTTTTCAATGAAAAAAGTCAAATAATCGTTTTTTAGGCGATATGAGTGGACATGACATTAAATGCTTACAAGCAGGAGGTAAACACGGAAGGGGAAAAAAAAAGTTTCCCACACAGGACAATGATTAATCGAGAAAAAGACATAAATATTTTTGGAGCGGAAAAAGAACTTGATACTGAAAATGCCAAGCAGGTAAGAATTTACTTTCAGTACAGAATGGTTTGTTGTCATAAAAAATTTTTGCAACGAACCGCCTATTTTTAGGTAGTATTATAAACTAGAAATGTAGAAGACGTTAATTTCATAATGGATGACCTTTGAGGGATGGAAAATGTGGAGTATTTACAGACCGCACGAGGGTTGGTTCCCTCTCGCAGGTTAGTACAACAGAAAACACGTGCCACGTGCAAACATAAGAGTCTTATTTACCCAATCTCGGGACAAATATGACCATTTAAGACGTCTATTTTCCGTTACTATTGCTCTTTTTCTAATGTTTAATCTCATTCTAACAATTTTAGCCGACTTACCGGCTATGGAAGAGAAGTTCTGGAGTTTCTTTAAGGGGATTTTCCTTCCCTTTTTATTATAAACTCGAAACTTTTTATAGAACAAATCAAAACAACAATTAAACTTCGGACACTTTTTGAAAAAAAATCGCAATGACAGCGAGTGTCGTTTGTCCAAGTTGTTAAACCATTTTTTAAATATTTCTTTAGTCTTTCACGTAAACTTTTATTTCGACATTTAGTTCCATACACGAGGGTAAAGGTGTTTTGTGATGACGTTTGAATTTTGGGAGGCGTTTGTCGCACGAGACCCAAAAGCCGACTAAAGGCGTGGGGTTCCTACCCCCCTGATCGAACTAACTTGCTCATCCGTAGAAGCGCCTGCGCTCGCCCTTAGCATTTCAAAACCGTTTTCTGCAGAAGCATGTAAAAACTAGGTAGAAAACTAAAAGAAAATAAAACCGAGAGAAAAAAAAAAACGACGGGCAATCCCTGACATGCGCTTGCTTTCTGGTGCATGTATTGTGCAACCTGCATAGGGCGGTCCGCCCTGCGCAATTCATTCCTGCATTACTCCGCTAGGACGAAGATCCTGTCATCCCTGTCTTTCTGCCATTTAGAACTGATCACCCTTAATTTAGATAGTTCAAACTCCCACAGGAAAACGTGTTTTTCCTCTAAATTAGTTTACCTTTAACCTAAGAACAGTCCGGAATTTCAATTCAACGCTTTCTCTTCACCTTCTTTATATTATTGTTTCAT
This sequence comes from Orius insidiosus, assembly GCA_014119065.1. Taxonomy (NCBI): domain Eukaryota; kingdom Metazoa; phylum Arthropoda; class Insecta; order Hemiptera; family Anthocoridae; genus Orius; species Orius insidiosus. The sequence goes on from JACGAQ010002058.1 coordinate 8,524, forward strand.
CAAATGCATAATAGGTAAAAATATAGTAGTTGTAAAGAGTGCTTTAATTTCAAAATTTATTGTGGCTTCATCTTTTTTCAATTATTTATTGTAATCTCAAGTACAGGTTCGTTATTTGGGTCTATCAAGCCTGGTCGAAATGACCAGTGGTCATTATGGAGCTTAACGTGAAAGAATATGGGTGATTAGGTACCACGATTTTTTACAATGTTTCGTAGATTTCTTTTCTTCGAATTTATTAGTTTCCGATGAGATTTGCCTACATTCAAACTACGTGTATGTAGTATGATAACACGTCCTCTCGCAAGGAGAGCTCGTTTTATAACTAGAGAGGGTTAATTTTTTTCCTCTCGCAAGGAGAGTTCGTTTGATTTTTTCCCCCTCCCCTTAATTTCCTTGCGAGAGGAAAAAAATTAACCCCCTCGTGTTATCAAACTAGTTCGAATTCGGCAACTAAAAGATTTGAAGATTTCGAAGAAAAGTAATCTACCTAAAATCGTAAAAAATCGTGTCAGTCGATGAGTTGCTCAACTTCCTCAATTTGAATATGAAAAAAAAAAATTCTATTTAAAAAATTTATAAAACGGTTTTAATTTAGGAATGAAATTTGCCGGATAGGTAAAGAGTAGACCAATCGGATAAACGAGATAGAACTGCCGGACACAAATTAATCTGATTGATACTCCCCTTCGGAATAGCTTCTAAAGTGATGACAGAAGCTTGCTCTGAGGGATTGCCGGGAATAATTTGAACAGCAAAGTAATATTTCCACGGAGAAATGGGGCAAATCCTTTTTAGATTTTTACGTGTATTAATTAAATTAAACAAATTGCAAGTTAGTGCAGGTGAGAAATCTGGGCGGAGGAATGGACGTCCAAAAAATATCAAGGAGATGAGGAAAAGTACTGGTTTGAAGAGATTCCAACGAAAAATTACTTAAAGGGGTGTAACAGGATAGGAGGGGGAAGTATAACGGAGGGGGAAGTATAAGGGAACGAAAGTATAACGGATGGGATGTATAAGGGAGGGAAAGTATAACAAAGGGGAAGTTTTTTTTTTTTCGACAAATTTTCTAAGGTTTTTTTAATTTTCAAAGTTGTTTTTTTTTTTAAATATAAATTTTCCGGGTTTTCTTTCTTAAATTTGCGCTTTTTTTTTTTTTTTTTTTTTTTTTTTTTTTTTTTTTTTTTTTTTTTTTTTTTTTTTTTTTTTTTTTTTTTTTTTTTTTTTTGAAAAATTTTCGAAGTGTCAAGGTAGAAATAATGGGCTCCTTGGCCTAGGGATGTGCCTCTCGTAATGGGTAGAAGTATGAAATTTCTCCCTACTAAAGTGTCAAGGTAGAAATAATGGGCTCTTTGGCCTAGGGATGTGCCTCTCGTAATGGAAAGAAGTATAAAATTTCTCCCTTCTAAAGTGTCAAGGTAGAAATAATGGGCTTTTTGGCCTACCGATATGCCTCTCGTAATGGGTAGAAGTATGAAATTTCTCCCTACTAAAGTGTCAAGGTAGAAATAATGGGCTCTTTGGCCTAGGGATGTGCCTCTCGTAATGGAAAGAAGTATGAAATTTCTCCCTTCTAAAGTGTCAAGGTAGAAATAATGGGCTTTTTGGCCTAGGGATGTGCCTCTCGTAATGGTTAGAAGTATGAAATTTCTCCCTACTAAAAAAATAATAATTAAAAAGTGGCAATTTTTTACAAAATCGTTACATTCTTGTTCACCGGCTAAAGAAATTTGGTGAAAATAGGTTGAAAACTGTGGCCGTAAAGTGTTCCGGAAAAAAATGCTACGGCCGGCCGGAAACCCAGACAAAGTTGAGATCGGTAAAGATCAATATTCGATTTGACCCTCCGGGGTCTGGAAGACCCCTCCCCAAAAACCCGACGTGGAGGGTATCACAATATCTTCTTTAAGGAAGTTTAAATTGTATAGGCACCTTTTCTCCCTTATTAACCTCGAACGCCCTTTGGCACCTGCAGGTGCCGGGTCTATTTCGAACCGTAGTTTATTCAAAGATTGAAATTTGACTTTCTGTGAGTTTTAGGGGCAGGATTAGAGGTTTATTTACATTAGTTGTTCACCATGTCGTTCTCGGCGCTAGGGTTATTGTGTTATCACTTTAAAAATCGTTTCATTGGCCGTTGATAAGGACATCCCCGTTTTTATTTATTTACATGGAAAGGTAAGCTTATTTCTTATAATTTTGTGTTTTTTGTGTGCATAATAGTTTAATCTAATGGCACAAAAGTTTTAACGCTAATTTCATTTACTTTTCTAAATAAAAAACGTAATTTTTCTTCGGAGGCACCTACAGGTGCCCGTGGTCAATCGACCCGATTATGGCCTGCGATGTCAACATTACTAATGGTCCGATTTCTTTCCTTTTTTTTATTCCTTATAATCATTTTATGTTTCCTGACTAATTGTTACTGTTCTTATACTTTTATCTCTTTATGGATATGATAAAAGTCATGAATGAAATAAAATTACTATAGTGTCTAACTGCCACGGCGTGCAGCCCTACATTTCACGCTACATATAATTTTATTGTTCGTTTGTGGCATTCGGCGCATCTTTTATGTTGAACGGTGTCGGTTAGCTCGTGACCAGTTTTTTTATATGGAAGATTTTTCAAATCTTTAGGAATTTTTTGAAGCCTTGGCTCCCTCTCGGAGTCTTTTCCGTGCCTAAAACAGATTTCGTTGACTATTGCCTGTCGAAATTTGGCGAGAGTGAGTTTTTCTTTTTTTTCAAGTCCTTGATTGTGTAGTTTCCATGCGTTTTGGCTCGCTGCGTCTATTCCGAAGGGAAATATGGGGTACCACAATTTTTTTCCCTTTACAGATATGCGAGTGTTCGCTATATTTTCGTCAAATCTGTCGACGCCACCCATGTACAAGTTATACAATTTTGAACAGTTTTGCAGTCTATTTTTATATCTGTCTTTTTTTTTGTCAACAACGCCAATCCGGTCAACTTTGAAAATGGGACAGTCCCAAAAATAGACTGCAAAACTGTTCAAAATTGTATAACTTGTACATGGGTGGCGTCGACAGATTTGACGAAAATATAGCGAACACTCGCATATCTGTAAAAGGAAAAAAAATTGTGGTACCCCATATTTCCCTTCGGAATAGACGCAGCGAGCCAAAACGCATGGAAACTACACAATCAAGGACTTGAAAAAAAGAAAAACTCACTCTCGCCAAATTCGACAGGCAATAGTCAACGAAATCTGTTTTAGGCACGGAAAGAGGCACGGAAAAGACTCCGAGAGGGAGCCAAGGCTTCAAAAAATTCCTAAAGATTTGAAAAATCTTCCATATAAAAAAACTGGTCACGAGCTAACCGACACCGTTCAACATAAAAGATGCGCCGAATGCCACAAACGAACAATAAAATTATGTGTAGCGTGAAATGTAGGGCTGCACATACATTGCACGTACAAAATTCATAAAAAAAAATGTATATTAGCTGTTTGATAGTATTCATGAAAAATTTAAAAATTTTTGTTATCATTATCTATCTCAATATTTCAAAAAAAAATTTTGAATACGAAAAAATATTCCTATCGACTAAAAAAAAAAAAAAAAATAGGTAAAAAGAATAAGATATGAAAAAAATGACTATAGTCGATATGAATGAAATATAGACGGAGACAATGCCCCTAGGCACCTACAGGTGCCATATTAATTACTCCTAATTACTGCAGTTAGTAACATAAAAAACACATAAGATATCATTTTTAGGACTAAATAATAGGTTTTAGCAAAAAAAAATTTTTAAAATCCACCAGGAAGCTTATGGGCGTTCGAGGGTTAAGATTTCAAATTTAAGCCCCACAAATAAAAATAAAATTAATTAGGTATTTATTTATTTCGCTAAGCTTATAATGAATTATGTATGTATTACAAATCGTTTTAAGCGTGTAAAGTTATTTTTAATGGGAACTGAGAAAGGAAAAAAAAATCTCTCGTTTTATTTATTTAGTCCAAAATTTAATCCCTGAATAATTAATGTAAATACGTATTTCAATAAAAAGGCCGAAAGGTTTCAATAACGATTTCTCTAATAATAATAAAAAAAAATCAAATTGTCCAATCTGTTCGTCATTCATGAAGGTTTCAGAAGCTAAAAGTTACGTGTTTAATACCCCATGCATATTCATGTCTTTTGGTGGCTTATTTTAATTTTGAATTCATATGCAGGATCGGCCATAAATTCGTTATATAATTCCAAAAACGAATTATGCGTTCAATTATCCCTTTAACATTAAAATTAACATAAGTTATCAAAATGGTTTGACCTCGACTTCCCAATCGTATTAATCAGCTTAAAGAAATAAATTATGTCGTGAGGTATTTTGCCATAGTTTTGTTCCACAGTTTGAAACTCCTGGTGCAGGCGCAGAAGGATTTGGACATCAAATTCGACGTTGTTCAAATCGTTTTTTAATCAAATCTGAAGTCATCTGACGTCTTAGACGTGAAAATCCTTCTGCGCAAGCTCCATAAGTTTCAAACAACGGTTGGAACAAAGCAAATATCTTCATATTGTGTCGGGGGGAAAAATGCTATGATAAAATTATACGCTCGAAGAGAAAACGCTGGGAAAAAACTAGGGAAGTAGAAACAATAGACCCGAAGATTATAAAGGAAACAAATTTGTATGGGACATGTTATCTCTATTGTGCTAGACTTATTTATTACGCGGAGGGCTTAAAATAGCCGTGGGCTCCGAGGTGAATACTGTATATACGTGCTGCGGAACCCTAAATGTTGCCCGAATTCCCCCTATCAAAATATTGTCGGATCAAATGTCTAGACAAGTTAACTCGATTCCACATGTTAACTGCTCAAACTTGCGGATTTATCTTTTTTGCATATGGTGACCTCTTTTGTCCTTTGAAAATTTTCTACTTTGATTTTAAATAAAGGCAACAGTTCTTAAGGATGAGGGCTGTCGAAATCTCTGCAGTTATTTTCGTTTAATTTAAAGCACCACAGTGACCCCCTCATCACCCGATATTCATTTGAGGCAACCCACTCCATCCCCTAACCCCTTTCTAATGATGTACTTCTTGTCCTACTCGGTCAATTTTTTTTTCGATTATATAATGGATCCGTGCTGAGGGGATGATTAGACAAAGTGAAACGTTTTAGTACTTGTAAAAGTGGAACAATCGAAGTTTTACACACAGTTTACATAGTGAGCACTCATTTCCGACATTTCATCTTCTTCCCACTTCTGTAATTAAAAAATCTAGCTCTGCTAGAGAAGAAAAAGAAACCAAGTAGCGACTTTTTTTGTCTCCTTTTCTTTATTTTCTCCCTCACTTCTTCATCCCTACGAAAAAATAAATAAACAAAAGTGAAAATTAATGATGGGATGGAAATGGTGTGGCTCCTGTTGCATTGTCCCGCTGACTAAGGGCTCGAGCTTTTGAGTGAGGATCCGCTAATTGGGACAGAACAAGCAAACGGCCAGTCGTTCCCCCCCCTTTTTTTTTCTATGAGTTTCTGCTTAGAATTTCGCATGAAAAGAGAGATAACATTTTCAATTCTTTATCGCAACGTCCACATTTTTGAATAGGCTCAGAGGAACACTTATAAGCAAAAATATTGGAGAGTTTTATATTCTTATAAATAATTTAGGTAATTTTTATAATTAGATTAATTATTATAATGATGGTTTATAATTTTTTTCTGTACGCCTCCTTTATTTAACGAGGTGTTAATTAATTATAAGATAAAGTAAACAGTTTTGGCACAAGTCTCAGCCAATTCTGGCGTACGTTCAAAATCTTGCGCTTCTAGCAGTATTCGGAGCGATATTTCAAAGAATTCACTATTAATATTTAAAGATGAAGCCAAGTTCGGGTCCGTCAAGGGGAGATTTGCCCTATTGAACTCTATTGTCGAACCGCAACTCTTTAAAACTTTTATGAAAGTCCAACAATCTTGTTCTTTCAAAATCCTTTTCTTCCGTAGAAAGTTGTTATCGTTTCCGTTCTACTGAAGAGGGAGCAGAGCAAAATCATGACGCCACGAAAATAGATGCTTGAAAATTCAAGAATCTTGTAGACGGCATGAAATCTAAAGTCCACGAGAAGCATTCGCCCTACGGCGTTCGAAGTCGCACGTTCCGATTCTGCAAGAGGCCGTTCGCTGCGAACGTTAAATATAAACGAAAATTACCTCTATGTTGTCCGGCGCTTTGATGTTTTGCTTTTATTGCTTTGATTTACCCCCCCCCCACGCGAACGAATTCTCGCTCGCCCCGAATGCTCCAGTCGCGGCTTAAACGTTCATCTCCAAAAACCCATGACTTTTTCATGTAATAAACTTTAACGTTTTTTGGGATATTCGCTCCCAGGATAAGACCTAAATTAATATACAATGAATAATTTATATTTTACCATCTCCCTTGGCATATGCATTCATTTAATTCATTACTAAAGAGACAATAGTCGGTATTATAGCGAAATGGTATTAAGCCAATCCTATTTACGTCCATAATGTTCGTTGTGATCAAAGCAGGAGGAAAAAGTATTTGGCCTAAAGGAAAAGAAATCTTTTTCATTTTCAGCCAAATAGACCCCTAAGGGAGACTTGTAGATGCATAAAGATCATATGATATAAAAAATCCGATTTAATTTTTTTAAATTAATTTAAATACTTCGAGGGTGAAATATCTTCCTGTCCATTTCGGAGAACTTCAAAAATACTCGCTCGAAAATTCACAAGTCTTGGTGAAACGAAGGGTGGGAGACTGGGTGTTAAAGAAGGGCTTTAAAATATTAACGTAAAAACTTATAGGTATACCAGGTGTTACATTTTACGCAAAATGGTGCGTAATAATTCATGGATCCTTATCAGTGCTTTGTCGGTCTTAAAATATGGATTGTCCTTTAAAAAATCACATTTTTTCAGAATATTTTTTGCTAAGGCGATATAAAATGCAACTATTTTAAAAAAAATTAAAATTGAAGAAGTTAAAATTCAGAAAAATTACAGATTGAAGGGAATAACCAAGTTAGATCGCTGCTATTGCTTGCTATTCGGTACTATGGAAGTAACTTTTAAAAATTGTGATCGCGAAAAAAATGAAGTGTTTTTTACATTTCTAAAAACCTGGTTTCTAAAAGACACTATTCGTTTTAAGAAATTCAAAAGAACAATATCTTCCGATTAATGGGCCAATTTCGTTCTTCTAATAATGATTACGACCTCCTTTCTTAAGAGCCAAAAAAGTGCTACAGTTCGACTTGAGTATATTGGACCTGATTGTTCCTACTATTTCTTCATAATTTTAAGTTTTATAAAATATTCTCTCTTGAACTATTTCGCGCGCTGTTGAAATTGTTTTCCAAGTAAATTATCCAGGATTAGTTGAAAACAAGATTCCTAAGTTCACAAACATTAGAACAACGGCTTGCCTCTGACATCTAATTAGGTACATTCGCATGGATCAACTCCACAGAGTGTATTAATTTCTCCGACTCTACTTTACTGCTTTATCAGATATTCCTCAACAAATACCTAATTGTTATCATTACTAGGCAAGTTTTCGACCCTCGAGTAAAAAAGAAGTTGAAAGCAAAGCTAGTTGGAAGTGCGAGGTTTTCCGGGGTCATTCAGACCTAGAAGTTTTAGTTTTTAAATATGATGAATTCAATAAACTCCATCGATTGAAAGCTGCATAAATGAAAGGCTTAAATAATTTAATAGCGTTTGTTCGAACTATTCATTCTGCGTTGGCCCCATTTCACAAAATGATGACTCCCGAAACTGTAGAGGTTTCTGCTAATTAAAGGTCGATCATCTATTTTTCCCATTCACTGAGTTCGAGATAAATTAGGTCTACTGCCACGCCGGGGGTCTTCATTAGAAGTCCCTTTCACACCCCCGCCCCGTCCTCGTCCGAACGTTACAATTCTACCTAATAGGATTCGAAGCTCGAATCAAGCTACCATTGTCATGGTCTTTTAACAACATTATAACTGCTGTAATCAACTCGAAAATGTTTAATAGAAAACTTGCAACCATCTAACTGGCAAATCAATGGTAGGCTACTGTAGATGATTACTTTTATCTTTTTAAAACGTTTAACCAATAAAAAATGTGTGGGCTGTTATTCTAAAACATTCCCGACCAATATTGAAAAAATAAAAAAGATAGATATGAGCATGTTTAAGGATTCTATTGTCCAGGCAAAAGAGCTTAATTGCCACCCTCTCGCCAAACCGCCCTAGTCGAATTCATTTGCATCCTTTCAGCCCTTGATACAATACTGACGTTAAGCAAACATTTATGTCCACTCCGTACATGCTAATTTTATAGAATGATGGCCAATATTAGTACACCATGGAAAAGCTAACATTGGAATAAAAAAAAAGGTGAGTTTAAAAATATCCTCTCTTTCTGAGGGTGGCATTCGCACATTTAACCTTCCATCCCCCCCTGTTAACTTTTGCATTTTTAAGGGATCGGACATCGGGGGAATGTTGGAAATTCATAAATCTCATCACTCCTGATGTTAGCTATTTTTGGACCATAAGGTTAATTCGTATTATCAAGTCGAAAATGTTAGTCGAAAAGGAACATCCTGGAGCTATAACTACTTGACATGTCTGACTTAATGATTAATTAAGCGAAGTTGTCCTCGCTTTTCACATTCAAGGTCACAAGTTCAGGTATCGTAGATTATGTACAATTGATCGATTTAGTGCGAACACCATTTACCGCTCCGACGACAACCATAATTAAGCCTCTAGTTCATTCATTTAAATCTTTAATGATTACGCTTTGTAAGCAATCGATCATGTTTAGAAGCCTAGAAGTTTTTCCGAAAATGCGCCTTTTTTTATTATCATTCTCTTTGTTTCAAAAATGATTAGAAACCTGCAACTAATTGAATTTTCAATAAACTACCTCATTTACATTGCACCCCAAATATATACAACTCGGCTGAGGGGTGAATAATTAATTAATCTTTAAGTCTTTTTACACCTTTACTAAGCTCGGAAAACAATGGGGGTAAAAAAAAGTTTCTTCTGCGTTATAACAATGTCTAATTAAGGGACTTTTATACACCAATCGATGGACTCAATTGGGAAAACCGCTGGGTTTAAGTACATGACAAAAGTTTTTTATTTTCGGAGTTTTGATGCTCAGAACTTCATCACTTTTGAAGATATTCAGACCACTTACTTAACAATCACAGGAGCAAGATTTACGTCGAACCCTCGCCAGAAGAGTACCGGAACGAAGAAATGGCAACTCTGACTGGCTGGATGAAGAATAGGGTTTTTTTTTTTTTTTTTTTTTTTTTTTTTTTTTTTTTATCAACAATATATTGTGCTGTGCACTTTCATTGTGAGCATAACAAACAACAATAACTTAACTAACATGTAAAAACGTTGACATGCAAAATGCATGCTGAAAATTTTACAAAAATAATGTTACATATTACCATGATGTAGAAAACAATAATAAATTAATTTCTTTAACTTTAATAAATACTTAATTTTAATTCAACTATAATAATTTAATGGTAACTATACAAATGAAGAATAGGGTAAAAGAAAAAACATAAAAAAGTTGTCAAATTTCCTTAGCTTTGGGGCTTCGGGCGTAAAGATATTTTGGCTTTGCGATGTCCTTTGTATTAGCCAACCTGTTGGCATTAAATAAGTATACCCCTGCGTTGGTAACCTTCGTTTCCTGATAAAAATGTTTTTCATCATATATTCGCTATAGTGCCTCGATGATGTTTCTCTACTTTTCATGAGTAAAACAATCTATGTAAAAAATTTACGGAGGAGTAAGTACCTACTCTGTTGTAAACGAGAATTATTTTTAGCTCTTAAAAAATAAACCTTTTCTTTTGAACAAGTTAATAAAGTACAAGAAGAAAAGAGCTGATATAGGGGAAGACTTAGGGCATATCAGAGAGAGCCAGGTTCCCATGGGAGAGCCGGCAATCCCTGCTCCAGACTGCAGGATACGTCTTTATTGAGACAGAAATCTTTCAATGAAAGCGCTAATTAAAAAGTGATCCCTAACCTTTCTTTTTCTTATCTTACGTTTATTAAATTTATTCTCTAACCTACCTTTAATACCGCTTACCCTTTTTCATTGATCCTTAAAACTAAAATTTATCTAAGCCCCTTCGCTGGAAGAAAAATGGCCTTACGGTAGCGGGGAATAAAAGGTACATTCTTTTTAGATTAAACCGAGTAAATTAGGAAGGGGAAATTAGAAAAAAAAGGTTGCCCTCAGCGGGATTCGAACCTGCGACCTTCACCTTTATGGACAACCGCCCCCAATACAATATGATGATTTTGAAGAAAAGAAATCATCATAAAATATATAAAAAACGAATCTAATAAGTAGATTGGTCTGATGCTTTTGTACATGTCGGAATTACCTCCGAATTCGCGAGAAGGTTAAATATTCTTTGGTATTGAGTGTGGGGATAAAAGCATGCAGGTATTGAGCAATATTCACGAGAAAGGCCAAGTATGCATTATATCACGGGTATAGGGAAGGGGTCCTTTTTACCGGAAACTTCCGATATTGATCATCGTATTTTATCATTGTCCCGGGCAACTGCGACCCATTCTGTCCGGTGCTTTAGAAAAGAAAAAATAACTGCATTCTTTTAACTGCATTGTGTTTTGTCAATGTTCCGAATCGGAGACCCGGCATAGAAAGAGAAAAAAAAAACTTTTATTATTACCAACGTGTATAGGTACTCGTAAAGTCTAAGGTAGAAGATAAAATAACTCGGATAATCATGTTATAAAATACAGCTACACTAAAGAATTCGGTTGTATAACAAAACATTGGTTTTTTTAAATAACCGGTTGTTTTTAACCTAATATATTACAAAAAAATTATAAACTTTTTATTAAAAAAAACCCTTTATTTAAAAAAATCATTTCGGATTTGACCCTGCGGGGTCTGGAAGACCCTTCCCCAAAAACCCGACGTCGAGGGTATCACTATAACTTTTTTAAGGAAGTTAAAAATATAAATTTTAAATTAGATGCTATTTAAAAAAAAATGTGAATTTGATCTATCCGGGAATCATGGTGAATTGGCTCATCTTCCGAGTTAGGAGACCTCGCAATTAAAAGTTTTAATGACAAGGGATTAGGTCGACGTTTCCTTGACGGATGACGAATTGGACAATTTGGACCCCTTTTTCAAATACGGCTCACGTCCTTGCAATCAACCTGATCCGTTCTCTTTTACCACTAGTGTTGGACATAAAATTTTTCAATCAAAAATGTAAATTGATTTAAGTTTTTGGGCAAACACGGGAGAATGGAAGAGGCTGCATTTGTGGTGACCAGTTTTTTTTGTGGCGGTTGGCTAGAATTCGAAGACCAAAAAGTGATAGAGTGAAGGTCAATAGCGTGTTTCTTCGGCAGTGAGACCGAGAAAATTGGAGGTTCTTGTAGAAAATGGCGTTTGGCATCTAGCCTTGACTGCAGAAACGATGATGACTGGCAAAAAATAGACCGCCCAGTTCATTCCGCATGGGTCTTCTCGTTGTATGTTGAAACCCCCTTTTTTAAATGGTCTTGAGCCCAAGTTTTTGCTTCTTTACTGAAATATTTCTCCTTTGTAGACCAAGTTTTAAAAAAGTCTTCTTCTTTGAACTGGATAGAAGAATGTTCCTTTTTTCACACCTAGGTTCATCTTAATAATAACGTTTAGAAAGATTGTGAAGCCCTTGTACGATTCAACCATGCGAAATACGCCTACTAAAGAAAAGACCTTAGGCGGTATACCAAAGGTTCGCCTGTGTGGTGGGGGTGTGGTAATATATTTGAATCTTCAATTCAGTTTCAAGGGAAGTGATAAGGTCGTGGAGCTGAACCATTCCGGTTAGAAGCCTCAGTTTTCAGGCGGCATAAAGTGGAATGGAATGAGATAGAGGAAGAAACGTCTCAATAGGGCGAAATACTTCAAAGATACGTTTTTCAATATTAGCATGCCCCTCGGGAATTGAAAGTGAACAAGTTTCTTTTCGATTTTCATCCATTTCCCCATCTCCACATCTACTTTTGAATCATAATATTATTCATATATAGAAAAATATAATGGTTTACCTTATGAATTTACACTTCTCCGTCGAAATCGTTCTGGAGAAACTGTGATGGAAAATTGAATCGTGAAACCAATAAAACAATAGGCATTTTATTTTTTCATTAATCCATTGTCTTCATCCTTTCCCTTAATTAAATTTTTTCCCTTAATTAAATTCTTTCTAAGAAAAACAAAAAGTCTAATAAATCACTTGTATTAAATTCCGTTAATTAAAGTATCAACCTTTCTTCTGTTTTTTATTCAAAACAAAATCGGATAGAAATAGTAAATAATTTTGGTATTAGTAGGGGTTTATCAAAATGTGTCAAAAAGTCCATGAACGATCACTGATCTTTTCGTTTCACTGATCTGATCCTCTTATTTTTCCGGAACACTTCACGGCCGCAATTTTCATCCATTTTATTTTATTTTTTAAGGGAGGTACTTTGTTTAAGACGGATTCGTCCTCAAAATTCAACCAAGAGAGGGAAGATGCAAATTATTTTTGTTTTCCTATATTTGAGCATTAAAAGTCGTCGGAAAATTTTTTTCTAAAGCTAGTTTTCGTTATTTTGGGAATGTCTAGGCGGTCTTGGAAGCAGTTTTTCCGAAAAAGTTTTCCTTTGGAAAATGGAAAGCTTACTTTTCGACTAAAACATTTTTCCCCAATGAACTACTGGTCATTTTGTAGGTTTTGACGGGCTCTTTCCAAAAATATATTATATAAGAAAATCCGATGAATAGTTTCGGCGTAATCCTTTTACAAAGATTTGAAGGAAAAATGCCCAAGCGCAAATAAAGAGTTATAAAGGATCTTTCTCCCCCCCTTTGAAGCGGTTTTTCGATTTGTTAATTGTATCCTCTTTTAAGGAGGACGTTGATCAATCTTGTTAGAGTTGAAATCTGTTGCCCTCCTCCTGTTTTTTCAATGAAGAAAGGTGTGCCACGAGTCAAAGTCCGGGTGGACGCGAAAGAGTGGGGAGAGACTTTAAGATGCTTTCTCACTCGCATCCCTATCTAATGGCAACGGATCATTTATCTTTACTTATCACATTTTGAACGCAATTTTCGATCAATTTTGGCAGCGGAAGCTATGCTTGCGAGAGGAAAAAAACCATCCTTTTGTAATCATCAGTTATTAATTTTTAATGTTTGTTATCGATGCTAAAATGAGAAATCATTGAATGTATAGGATGATTTTCGATTTATGTTTACCTCTTTTTCCCCTTTCTTCGAAATTCTGCTGTAGTGGTTTCCCCATCTTATTTCCCCTTCGTAGAGTGGAAGGAAAGCCGTTGAACTTGGATTTGAGTTGAATGACGAAGAGCGGCGGGGGCGGGGGATGTTCTTTTACCCTCGTTTGATGGTTGAGCCACCCTTGCAGGTTCCGACGGCCGGATATGAGGGAGTAGTTGGGGCCCTTCTAAGTCCTAACACGCAATTACTACTTTCCTTATAGCCTATAGGGCCTTTCACCGCTACACTCTATTAATCCACCACATTACCTCCATCCAAGTTCGGAAAAAAAATGTAGGTACAACCAGCTAAAAGGCTACACTGTCTCAATTTCTTCTATCCAACTTGAGAATAAAAGGGCAGGAAATTAAAAAAATGAAATCCCACCTCACGTCCGCTGCCTTCAATAATATAGAACGGGATTTTTCTTTCATTTTTTTTAACAACTTATTATTTTCGTATTTCCTATAAAACATAAGTAATGAAAAATATCCTACTATATTATTCAATAAAATCATCCTTTTTTACGTCCAAGTTCCATAAAAATATAAAAACTTTTTAACTAGGTATGGTTTTACAAACATACAAACAATACAGGGAGTGCCGAAAAACATGGCACAAATCTGGATAGCGTTAAAAAGTATTTTTATGGAAAAAAAAGTACTTGTTTGAAGAGCTTCCAACGAAAACTTCCTTAAAGAGAAGTAAAAATATAGGAGGGGGAAGTATAAAGGAGGGGAAGTATAACGGAGGATGAAGTACAAAGGAGGGAAGTGTAACGGAGGAGGAAGTATAAAGGTGGGAAAGTATAACAGAGGGGAAGTATAAAGGAGGGAAAGTATAACAGAGGGGGAGGTATAAAGGAGGGGAAGTATAACGGAGGAGGAAGTACAAAGGAGGGGAAGTATAACGAGGGAGAAGTATAAAGGAGTGAAGTTTTTTTTTCCGAAAAATTTGCCTTTTTGTGGTTTTTTTTCCGAAAAATTTGCCTTTTTGTGGTTTTTTCCGAAAAATTTGCCTTTTTGTGGTTGTTTTTTTTTTTTTTTTTTTTTTTTTTTTTTTTTTTTTTTTTTTTTTTTTGAAAATTTTTCTAAGTAGGTACCTATCAAGGTAGAAATAATGGGATTTTTGCCCAAGTGAGGTCCCTCTCGTAACGGGTGGACGTATGAAATTTCTCCCAACTAAAATGAAAATTAATGTGGAAAATTGATAAAATTCCCCAAAAACCCGACGTGGAGGGTATCACATTAACTTCTTTAAGGAAGTTAAAAAAGTTAAAAATTAAAAAAAAATCTAACTAAAAACTAACTTGAAAAAAGACCGTTAGCGACATCTCGTGATGCAGAATGCGAAGATTCCTGAATTTATGATAGTTCGAATCTTCGGGAATAAAAGAAGTGGAATTTAAAAAAATGAGTCTCTTAGGTCAATTTTAGCGGCTTTTAGCTCGAAAAACGCTAAAATTTGACATTTTTTTAAGTTTTCATGTCGATTAAACTTGAAATTTTGCGTTGATTACGAATCTGAAATATTAAATAAGGATTCTTATTTGAAATAACGAAGTAAGATTCTGTTAGGGGCACCCTGTATATCCAAACGCATTTTAAACTACACCATCAGATTTTTTGATTTCAATTAAGGGTTTACATTTAACTTTTTTTTCAGTAAACAACTTTTTGACGCTCTTCCATGTGTGGGAAGACGGGAATGCGTGGGAACAACGTATATTTGGTGTCATGAAGTCACAGTTTTAGAGTATCAAATGCATAGTGGAGAAAGGAGGATCTCGACTTGGGTATACCTCTGCAATCAGTCCTGGTAAACACCGCTTCAGTCAGTCACGGTTTTGCTTTTAGGGGCCAGAGAATGTACACACAGCCGATCGAAGTAAACAGCGGCGTCGAACGTCAGAAACTACTACGTGAGCGTTATATCAATACCAATTCGTAAATCTTTCTAAAAAAAAATATTTAAAAAATGCGTTAATCCCGAAATAGGTTCAAAGTCCACAATTATCGAGTGTTCACTGGAGGGAAAGCAAAATAATCTCATATTGGGAGGTGTCTTAAGTTTTATTGAACCTAAAACAAATTTGTTACATTCTGAAAATAACAAAGTTTCTTGTGTGACCAAGTTAATATCCGCCTCATATTTCAATGAACACGTTCAAAAGGGACAATGAAACAAACCTTTCTCCCTTGCTTAGTTAATTCATTCTATTATACATTTGCAAACCATTCAAAAGCTTACCTACTCTTCCTGTATCAACTGTCACAAATGAAAAGTTTTCAGAAAATTAATAAACACCATTTGGGAAAAATGTTACTTATGTCTTCCTTGGTGTCATAAATTAAGCTTTTCGGTGCTCATTTTCTTATCTTCTACAACGTCGTTGATCGCTGCGATTGAGAAGTTATAGTGACACTCTACATGTAAAGGCCCCTGGAAGGTTCGTTCCTTCAGAGGAAAACTGATTAACTTTACATGAGGTTGCCTGTTGTGCCGGCCGTCCGTAGGTCCAGAGCATTATTTCGGAACTCTTCACGGCCGCAGTTCACAGTTCACCAAACTGGTAGTAACTTTGATAGTTAACTTAATGGTGGATATCTTTAAACTGTTCTATGCCTTGTTTTAAATTGTCGTCTTTTTTGGACTTGGGAATGTTGCAAAGTTCGAACAAAAGCTGTCGACATTTTCAGGATCGCTGTGAATGGAAGATTCTGTGAAGTTTTAGGTGAAAATTGCTGCAGTTGAAGATCGTGCTGTTAGCTTGCCTGTTTATGGATTTCCAAAATTAAAAGTGGATGCGCAACCCAGGATTATGCAGTAGCGTACTAAAGAAAAATTGTGGTCAATTAATCGTTCGTAAAATGACAAAAATCATTTCAGCGAAGAAATCCCAACTATCAGTCCTCCAGCAGTGGTTCCAGTTTCAATTAGACCATTGATAGATTAATTGCGGAATATGTAGCCAGATCGATAAACCTAATAGAGGAAACAACGACTATCAGCATTTATAACATCTTTTGTAAGAATAAAATATGTAAACAAATTTTTTGGCTATTATTCTCAATAAGAATATCCTGAATGTTATCTTTCGTTTTTGAAGGGTGTAGTAGTTGAACATCCGAGCTGTAACAGATGCGTCTGACGAGCATTCATATCGAAAAAACTTATTGATGGAAAACGTTCTCTCCTCCGTATCGACGGTATTATATTAATCGTCAGAAATTCATTCCCCATAAAAACAAAAAATAACATTGCGCCTTGTTATTATTTTTTCCTAGACTTCCACTATTCTTTTAACTTCCTCAAAGAGAAGTTACTGTGATGTCCTTTTGGCTCTGAAAAAGGGTCTTCTAGACCCCGTGGAGGAAAACGGATCCAGGATCTTCACCGACCATGACGTTGTCTGTGGTGCCAGCTGTCCGTCGCCAGCTTTCAGGGTGACTTCACTGCCGCAATTTTAATCTCATATCACCAAAATTTCACCCAATCTTCCTTTCATATCCAGAAAAATCGCAAAAATGGCAGAAATCTGTGTTTAAAGTTGTTTTACGCGCTGCGGCCTTAATATATATCTGATCTTCACCAAATACTCCTTATGTTATATATATAATAATTTATTCGGGGATAAATAACAATAATAACAATATGTCATTCAGAAGGAACATTGGTTGGGAAATCTTTTAAACGTAAGTTTTACTTGGAATCTCTTTCATCCTCTTTCCTAAAATTACCTTAGTTTTAAAAGAACAAAGGTTTTTTTTGGTACGCAAATAAAATCAAAGGAACTTTTTTTTTCTCTGCTGTGCGTTTCTGTAGTAGGTATTGTATTCGATGTCCTTTGTCGACCTCAAAAAAATCTTATTATGCCTTACCCGTAAAAATATGCGGCAATTCGAGTTATTACGCTCAATTTAACATTTTTAATGAGCTTCAGCGACACCCGCATTTTCGTTTATTATAATTTTTATTGAAGAAAAAAAAATATTATAAATATTTTGGAAAGAAAAAAATTGTCTCATGATTCTTTATTTGCTTACGAAAGTACGTAACTTTGAAAAATACGAAAGAGGCACACAATATTGCGCTATGAACTTCAATCTAAGTTGCACCCCTTGAGAAGTAATCTTTATTGGAAGGAAGAAAAAGGGATTCCCATCCTAGTGTCCAGTAATGACTTGAAGGATGAAGTCATCCATTGTTGACAACTGCTGATTAGTTCAGGATTCAATTTGAAACTGTCGAATTTTTCTGAGGTTAGCTGATGCACTCGAAAAAAAAATTCTCAAATCAGTCACGTCGACACTTCAACCTTCCCCTTCAGGAAACAATTTTATACTTATTTTATTCGAAAAAGAAATTCAATTATAATATCTGACTCGATAAAGCGATGGAAAATAACGTAGCGTTGCCAATCTCTAGCGATATAAGCTGCATAAACAGATAGTTTGACACTCCCTTGTTTACGGGTCACCCTCACCTCCTAAGATAATGCAATTCGTATGCGGATTCCGCAAGGCCCTTTTCCCACCCTCCAACGAACCCGTCCAAGCAATATTGATAACGCTGTCAAATAAAGTATGCGCTTCGATAAAATCCCCTTAGGTATGACTCATCCGAGATTTATATCTTATCAGTTATCGTTTCTTTTAGGTAGGTTCCTACCTGCTCAGTTTTTACCTTCATAAAAATAATCTGCTTGCCATAGTAATTCAATAAAGAAGAAAAAAAGAATTCACTAAAAACAGTTTTTTCAAATAGTAATAAAATAACTCACTATATAGCAACAACTTGGTCCCAGGTGAGGGCTCTAGCCATATTACCGTCGCGCCCTTGCCAACTCGAAGAAGTGGCATTACCAAATTTCAAAAAATAAAGAACTTGATGAACGTTGACTTTTTGTACTTTTTTAATTTTTAGTGGTGGGGGAGCGTGACGTCATAGAAGTTTACGTCCCCACTGTCCGCTTAGTGTTTCCTCATATTCCATAACTTCTGCGAGCAATCTTCGAATTTCGATTTTTGTCCATACATCTGAGAATATTACAAAAACTGCAATTTTTAAATATTTCGCTTTTATTTATCCCCAGTTTTCTTAGAGGCGCAAAATCATTGTTTATACCGCAATCACAGTCAAACCTAAAGACCAAATCTTTTTTTAATGTTTTTTGTGTACCTAATCAATGAAATCCAGGCTGGAGTCGCGTTAAGGGCGCAGTTAAGCTGTTTCGGTTGAACGGTTTGATTAATTAATGCGGCTGTTAGAGACATGGAGAGGCGATTGTAATAGTATCATACATAACACCCATTGACTCATCAATACATACCACTAACCTGGAAGTGCGATTATTAAGGATATCGTTACTTTCATTAAGCAAAAACTTTTAATCCGTTCCATTTTGTCGTTATTTCACATCATTAAAAGTTAAATAAGATATGAGGTGCTCCTGGTACGAAGGGCGAACTCAACAAAACGTAGTTTCGAGATATTCACATTTTAAAGTTTTATGTTACGGGCGAACTCAACAGAAAAGTCATGCCCTGGAATGGAAAAAGGAGTGGGGGTTATTGACTAGGATGTGGAGTTCGCCCTTCGTACCCGCTCGGATATCGCAGTTAGAGCTTTGCCGCATATCGGTTTTTACGTATTTAAAGGGGGGAAAAGGGCGAACACAACATAAAAATTATATGGGTGTATTCACCAAGAGGTCTAGAATCAGAAAATGAAAAAAAAAAATTTGTCCGATGTTGAGTTCGCCCTTCGTACCCTGAGCGCCTCATATTGTGTCTAAAGATATTTTCGACCTATTTCAAGACGACGGCTTTGGTTTTTTGATACCTGAAATTTCTTTAATAGCAGGATATTCAAAATGGGAATTTGGAATCTTGGTCGATTTATGATGGTGCAGAAGAGTAAAAAGAGTGACGTTAGTGTCGCTTTAACTAAAAGCTGAGGGAAAACGTCACTCTAATTGGTGGAGACGGCCGAGGGAGTTTGGACAAAGGGCTTTTGTGAAAGCGAGGATCATCTGGATTCGACATAGACCTGAGCCCCAAAGATAACTGAGGAGCCTCAATAAAGGGAAGCTGATAACGAAGCCGTACCACCTATAGAACATACATGCCTGCTTCCAACATTCCCACATCCTACCGATAACGACTAAATACCTATTACAAAATGAAACATCGAAACAAAAAAAAGACTGTATGAGAATTTCTAAAGCATCACGGAAAATGACCATCTTTATACAGATCTGACTTGAAATTTTTTTTTATTTCTGTATGAAGATCACGTCGAAAATTTAATAAAAAACAATGAAGGTTAGTTAGGAGAGAAACGTTGAGAAAAGTCTTAATTTTAGAAATTCCCCAGGCATCCTCATTTACGGTGGACCATGATGAGGAGCAGTCGACGCGTTTTGGCTGAAATGACGACGAAATTTTCAATTCAATTTTTGTAACTAAATATCCAATCAATTGGAGCCTTGATAAAACATATTTTCAAAAAATGGAGAGCTGTGGAGTTCAGTGAGTGAACTTTTTATAACTACCTGTGAAGCACAGTAAATTTTTTTTTACTTTCTTCGAAGAGCAGCAGTTTGTCAAAATATTTATTCACCGAGATCATTATAATGAAAATGTTAATAGAAACCTCTTGCAAGGATATAAAAGAAACGGGATGAGGTAGAGTAGGGAGAAGATTAAGAAACAGGATGGGGAAACGAAGAAAAACTTTTTGAATAAATGAATGGCAATGGAGGAACCAAGGGAGACAGACTGCTTGGACTTTCCACACTCTTGGCAGATTATTATCATTTTTTTTTCTTCTTCTTCTTTTTAGAGTATTCTCAAGACTCCAAAAGATTCGTAAATTTCGATTGAATTTATATTCAATCGCTATTCATGGTGGATGAGAAAATCAGCACAAATTTCAGTTGAGCTTTCTTACGAAAGGTCGGATATTGGAGATTAAAATGGGATTAATCCCATAAATATGAGGCGCTCCGGGTACGAAGGGCGAACTCGACATCGGACAAATTTTTTTTTTTTCATTTTCAGATTCTAGACCTTTTGAAGAATACACCCATGTAATTTTTATATTGAGTTTGCCCTTTTTTCCTCTTTAAAATACGTAAAAACCTATATGCGGCAAAGCTCTAACTGCGATATCCGAGCGGGTACGAAGGGCGAACTCGTATCCTAGTCCACTACCCCCACTCCTTTTCCGAGAGCCCCACTCCTCTTAGAACAGCTCACCGCCACGAAATAAAAATATATTATACATTTTGTGAATTAATAATCGTAAAAAATATTCGAAAATTTTTAAAAAACCCTTTCCTCTATGATTCTATAAAATCTCGAAAATTCCAGAGAGTGACTTTTCTGTCGAGTTCGCCCTTAACAGAAAACTTTAAAATGCGAATATCTCGAAACTACGTTTTGTCGAGTTCGCCCTTCGTACCCGGAGCGCCTCATATGTTCGATAACCGATTATTAAAGGATGGAAAGAGAAACACACGCATTTCACAAGCAAGGAATTCCCCGGGTCTTTCTCTAGAGAGCCCTAGTCTTCGGACATGTTGCAGCATGGGTGCTTCCATCCCCACCAAGGAACATCCTAGGGCAAACTCTGCATTTTCGAGACTAAGGCTCTCAGGGATTACCGTAGAAGATCTTCATATAAGCTAGTTAAGGATTTATTTCCAACAAATATATTCGGACTTCGTAAAGGTAGAAAATTTGAAATTCTCTTTTGAGAACTCATGCAAAGTTCTCGGCACTGCAACGCTTTGAGGGATGCATCAAAGAGGCACATTATGAGGTGCCATAATGGTAAAATGTAATCCACAAGGTTCCTTAGCATTTGTACAGGCACTTACAATTGAATTTGCATTCGCTAGAGGCGAGGTAATAGAAAGTGGACGGGATGGGGCAGGGGCTATTTGCCGATGGTCAAGGAACCTCCCCATTTCGAGATAAGTCATTCAACGTATGGTAATTTTCCGGACCCCACATGGGGTTAACGCATCTCGAAGCTAAGATAATATTTCCCGTGTTAAAACTTCATTTTTAGCAAAGAATCGCTTTCTTTTTCAAATTATTTTAAAGTCCTCCACTGGGTTATAACGCGTTTTCGAGAGACAAACTCCCTTTTTACTGGATTTACCGGCCATTCTGACAGCCCTGTAAAATGAAATTCAATTTCGATTGGTATTTTTAGGTCAGCAACACGGATTTTTAAATGCTGATTTACCTGTAATGGAAACCAGAATTTTCCATTTATTCAAGCTGTTGTTGCTCTATTCTCGTAAGATTACTGCAAATTGAACAAGCGTCGTTTCATGGTGAATTAGATCTAATGTTCTCAAGAGGTTAGCCATTGATTAGCACCTAGTAGATACTAGTTCGTAGTATCTAACAGGCTATTCAATAATGATAATTGATTCGATAAATGCTTTTCGCTAACTGATCAATATTGTTATGGTAAGCATTAGGGGAAGTCCATGTAAATTCAGTTGATCTTTTGTATCTCCGTCTAGTGCGACTAATCAATCAATACCCCTGAGTCCCGACTTCTCTCAATGGAGCAGGTGCTCAATAGCAATGAACTTTGATGTTTTAGGGGATCATAAATGAAGAGTTTCTTCCCATTATCATTCAGCTTTTTAAAGTAAAAACTCCTTTGGGAGCAAAGCTTCATTTTCACATTTAGGTTTTAAAAACGATATCTGGTTCCCAATTTTTTTGAGTCTTAAGTTTATCATGCGCCTACTGCGGAATTCGAAGCGGGGATCTGAATTTGTCCGACCAATATGATTGATGCGGCAATTCTCTTCTAATCTGGTTTCAAGTTAAATTCGCAATTGATGGTAGGGTTGCGGGAAGGTAGCGAAGTACCGGGCTTAACGGGTTAATCCTACACTGAATCAGAGTCAGTCGCATGCACTAAAACTTCATTTATATACAATTCGCGCCGAGTGTTTGAGCGACGAGCTTCGAAAACTGAAAGTAGCTTAGCCCCCTTCCGCCGTCACAACGAAAATCCAATTATTCCGTTATGTGAAACCTCTAATAAACGAATTTGATTACCTCGAAAAGGGTTCCATCAATAATACCTATTAAATTATAGCGATGAAAAAAGTAGAGGAAAATGACAAAAATCCAATTTAATTCAATATTACCTATCTGAAAATGACAAATAACCCTGAAATGTTAGTGCCAAAAATAAAAATGTTGCCTTCAAAAATTGTCCGCGACTAAATTAAAATCCTCTCAAAAAACACCCCGCATAAATCCTTCTACATGGTCGGGAAAAAATTATGATGTCAACTGCCCGATGAGCGATGAGCTATGATGTGAGAAAAAGGAGAGATGAAGCGTCTGTGCTACCGTTTTTGATGCTCCTCTTGGCGACCGCTTGGATTGCTTAGGTCGGTTTGAACTATCCCTAATTACAATGAATGATTGCGACAATGACTAGCGTAATCCGCGCAACAATATTATTGTATATTAAGTAGGTAATGAATGGAAAAAAGAAGGAGGAAAAAAGTTTTCGTGCTTTCAGGTTCAGTGAATTTTGTTTAGGAAAAAAAGAGGGCAACCTACGTAAAAGAAAATGATAGTTGAGGAGAATGGAAGTAGAAGGAAGAGACGGTAAGCCCCAATAGCACCCAGAGGAGTCATAACTCGGAGGCAGAACCTGTTTAGAAACTGTATCTCGTGTGGAGCATGTGTCCACACTCAAATCTGCTTCGTCGACTTTTTAAAATTATATCCTTTTCCACCCTCGAAACAGAGGACCCCGTGGGGTTAGAAGTTTTATTCTGATACAGATGTATTGAATGCCCTTTATTCGGACGTTCCTGCATCCATAAACTAAAGTCGTCTACCTTTTGAATATATACAACAGCCTTGAAAGATCAATGGACGCAGTCTGCTCGACTCCCGCACTCCCACTCGCTTTTATCTCTTTCAAGCGGGGTTTAGAATTTTTTTTTCTCTCTCTCCCTTCTTTCCCAATGCCATTTTATATGAAACTAGAGTATTAAAGAAACGAACTTACCGCCGCGCCACCTCGACACGAAAGTTTTCTCTTTTCATTTGAAATTCTGATGAAAGGGATCCAGGCTATTCGAAAATAGCAATCATCTAGTGGCCCTTTGATAATATGTGTACAGGGGGGTTAATGCGCCTGAAATAGGAACTAAATGCAAATGGATCTTCTGAAGTTCAAAATAAAAAATTGGATGGGCCCAACACGAATTAAAAGATCCAAAAAAGCTTGTAAATGGGGCTCGTTTTCGCTAATATTTTTTACTCTTGTGGTATAAGTCTAAAGCTAAAAACTCAATAAAGAATATCAGGTGAGAGCATAAGTTAGCCAACTAAGTTAAACTAGTTAGAAAGAGGGTAAAAGGGGAGACTTGAGGAAAAATACGTTAGTGCTCTACTTAATAAGAGGTCAAGTTAATCAATTTCACTACTTTTCCTATTAGCCAAGGGTATTAGCCCGTGAATAGCGGATGAAAAGGGCCTCTAGTTCGGTGAAGGGGGATGGGAAAAGAAGGAAAAAGAAGGGAGGTAGAGTTCTATTCCCGATAGAGATGGCTGGGATAGCTTAACAACATGGGGGACTCTCTTTTAGTTAGACGAGTTCTTCCATCTTATAGGGTCAAGATAAATATTTATACGGCCCCTATCCTTCCCTACTCCTCGAGAAAACTTGTCCACTTAAATTCCGTGTCAAAAGCTTAATTCCCATTGAACTACAATCATTCGGATTTGCTATTCTCAAAACAATCCAAACAATGGGAGAATTTAAAAAAATGGATTATTTACGATAAAACTTGAACTCCGCTACCTACTCAATTGGTTTATTATTAGTTTGCTTCCCATTCCAGAAGCCAGAGACATATGTCCCAATAGCTTGTCCTTAAGAAGCATCTATATGATTTTAACTTCCTTAGAGAAGTTATTGTGATACCCTCCACGTCGGGTTTTTGGGGAAGGGTCTTCCACACCCCGGAGGGTCAAATCGAATATTGATCTTTACCTATCTCAACTTTGTATGTGGTGCCGGCCGTCCGTAGCATTTTTTTCCGGAACACTTTACGGCCACAATTTTCAACCAATTTTCAAGAAAATTTTCTTAAGTCGGTGAAGAAGAAACTGATGCTAACGGGGCGATTTTTAATTTCGAAAAAATGGCGGAGATATGGCTGTTTGAAATTTTAAAAAATTCGCTGCGGCCGAACCGTTGGTGCGATTTTCACCAAATTTTCACCAAAGACGAATTTTTACGAATTTTTGGTGTAAAAAATTACCAATTTTTAATTATCATTTTTTATAGTAGGGAGAAATTTCATACTTCTACCCATTACGAGAGGCATCCCTAGGCCAAAGAGCCCATTATTTCTACCTTGACAGTTATAAAAATTTTCGAAAAAAAGAACTTAAAATACAAACTTAGAAATTTTTCGATGAAAAGAAAAAAAAAACTCGGAAAATTTGTAAAAAAAAAAATCCGGAAAATTTTTCGAAAAAAAACTTAGAAAATGTAAAAAAAATTAGGAAAAATTTTTTGAGAAAAACCAAAAAATAGCCCTCCCTTATTCTTCCCCTCCTTTATACTTCCCCCTCCTTTATACTTTCGCTCCCTTCGTAATACTTTCGTTCCCTTATACTTCCCCCTCCTCTATACTTCCTTTTCCCATATATGTACTTCCCACTCCTATATTGTTACTTCTCTTTGAGAAAGTTTTCGTTGGAAGCTCTTCAAACCAGTACTTTTTTTTCGTTCACTTGGGAAACTATTAGTCCAATTTATAATCCGAGCGATAAATAAGGAAAATGACATATATGGGAGCAGAAACATAAACATAATAGAGCCTGCGGGAAAGAAAGGTTTCTTTTTATGTTAGTATCTTAAAATCGGGCTTGATAAGACGAAGAGGAATGCTAACGAGCATTGTATTGGGAACATGAGGGTTACTTAGCCCCTGGGGGAACGAGTAATGCATCATCCCTTATCTCCCTATAGTCGCTATAATAATTACAGATCTTACCCTCAACTTGCATCCTCCCTCACCCGATCCGCCCTCTCCGTCTCCGTTGTGTTTTAACGTTTCAACCCCCTCAGATCATTAATTACAACTTTGTATTAACGGATAATTGTCATGATAATTAATGGCACGTGGCCCTCTTTTCGAATGGATTCGTTTTCTGTATTGTTTTCTAGATGAGCTCCACGATTGTACAATGGATCCTTGTCCCATCTGTCCAAATCTCGGCTATTCAATTAACAGGATTCCATTAATTTTGATTTTTGTCATCCCACAGCGCTTTCAACGCTTCAATTTTATAATCTGCTTGAAAACCGTCGCTTGGGAACTCCTCCATTGAACAACATCCCTTCACAATTTGCCTCAATGTTTGCTTTTCCAAAATTTTTATTTATTTTTACACTATGGCATAAAAACATTTTATCGAAGTGAATAAAGGGTGGGGGGGGGGCGTCCAGTTTACAGAAGGGACCACCCCTTGTTATCCTCTCGTCTGTATGATTTGGTGAATCATGTCCAGTTCAAGCGGTGCGGGTCTTTTCATAACTGAATTATTCTGATGCTCCTGTCGCTATTTTTTTTCCACCAACAAAAGGCGAAAATGCGTATTCCCTTCTAAAAAAAGAGGCTATTTTCACCCCTTCTGGGATTATTGAAAATAAGGAAAGCTGAAAACAAAATAAAACGACTCCTTCTGATTTCCTACATCTCTCATTAATCATTGATCATATATGTCATATTTTTCAGATATCTACTCGTATATCTCGGCTCACTATAAAATGATCAACTTCAAATTTGGTGCAGATCATCTTAAGTATGATGTGAGTAAACGATGAAAATTTCATATGGAACTGTCAAAGAGAGCCGAGATATGAAAACCGGGTTTTCGCCGCTACTGTCTTCTCTTTTTCCTAATTCTGCTAGAGCACCAATTGACTTAAAATTTTGCACAAAGCTTCATTAATTTCAACTTTAGCAATTACCATTTGAATGCTTTAACCCATTATCTGAAGCCGAAATAAAGTTAGTTAAAAATACTGGTTTGAAGAGCATCCAACGAAAACTTCCTTAAAGAGAATAGGAGCGGGAAGTATATGGGAAATTGATAGGAGGGGAAGTATACCGGGGGGACGTAAAACGGAGGGGGAAGTATATCGGAGGGGGAAGTATAACTAAAGGGGAAGTATGAGGGAACGAAAGTATAACGAAGGGAGGGAAAGTATAACGGAGGGGAAGAATAAGGAATGCGGAAGTTTTAATTTTTTTTTAGAAAAATTTTCCCTTTTTTTTTCTTTCGAAAAATTTAAAAAGTTGTTTTTTTACAAACATTTTCCGGGTTATTTTTTTCGAAAATTTTTTAAGGGTTGACACTTAAACACCTTGAGGTAAAAATAATGGGCTCTTTGGCCTAGGGGTGTGCCTCTCGTAATGGGTAGAAGTAAGAAATTTCTCCCTACTAAAAAAAATAATAATTAAAACGGCAATTTTTTTGCACCAAATATTCTTTAAAAATATAAGGAGTAATTGGTTGCAATTTGGTGAAAATTGGATTAACGGTTCGGCCGCAGAGAATTTTTTAAAATTTCAAACAGACATATCTCCGCCATTTTTTCGAAATTCAAAAATCGCCCGTTACATTCTTCTTCACCGGCTAAAGAAGTTTGTGTGAAAATTTGGTGAAAACTGTGGCCGTAAAGTGTTCCGGAAAAAAATGCTACGGCCTGCCGGCCGGAACCGCAGCCGAAGTTGAGATCGGTGTAGATCCATATTCGAATTTATCGGGAGGGGTCTGGAAGACCCAAAAACCCGACGTGGAGGGTATCACAATAACTTCTTTAAAGAAGTTAAAAACTAGAAATACTAGGGTAGTTTTACAATAACGGGATTACTCAACCAATCCACCATAAAATCGGCCAAGTTTCGCCACGACACCAAGGGGAGCTTTGAAAACGGGATCAGGGACGCTTCACCTCTCTTCCACTACATCATAGCTGATCGCTCATCGGTGGGCTGGGAAGTTGATATAACTTTTTGGTGCTGATATAGCAAGACTTTCGCGAGGTTTTTTAAACGGATTTCATTATTAAAGTTTGTTATTTTATGATTCTTTTGCCATTTAGTTATTTCTAAATTAGAAACCTTCTTTTTTTATTCATGTGGACCCCTATAAGTTGGATTAGAGAGATAGATAAGTGTAAGATGGGGATGTTTACAACTTAAGGTTTAAAGACTTACCTCTGATTAGATGGCTCCCACCCTTTTTAACGACCCCTATCAACACATCAGACTCCTTAGAGGTGAGGGGATGACCAACTTGGGTTACTCTGTAATTCACAATAATTTACCTTGATTAAACCAAGGGTGCCATTATTATTTACACCTTGTTTACTTCCTCAACATAATGTTTTATACTCACAGGAGCTTGAAAAAGTGACCACTTATTTCTTACATGTTCAATTTAAATTTTTTACTTTTTGAGGTTTTCTTTAAAATAATCAAAGATTTAAATAAAACATTTGGTGTATTCAAGCGAAATAACAACGGGTTACAAAGTTAGGTACCTTCTGAAAAAAGTGTTGAAGTTGACTTTTTAATAAAAGAAGAAGAAGAGAAAAAAAAACAATCCCTCATCCTTCGGATAATAGAATTACTTCGTAATTTTATTTCAAGTTGAAGGGCGAAAAAGCGCGATTCGGTTTGTAAAGGTTTCGCTCCCTATTTGACGAATTTTCCGGGATACGTCGTCATCAAGACAACGTTGCTCCGTGTAATTTCATTACTGAAAAACAATTACTAATCTCTATAGACCATAACAAAGTTATCAACTCAATTAGCATAGACTGGGAGGAGAATTTCCCGGTGTTTCGTGTTTATTAAAATTCTTGATGTATGAATAAGTGATTCTCCTGGAAGAACATACTGGAAATCATGTCATCAAAATTTAATTGAAGTTTCGAAAATGGTCCGAAACGGTGGTGGAACGAAGCAAGAGTTCGCCTCTCGCCCTGTCGCGCCGCTCCATGACCGAAAGGATTAACAGCTTAAGCAGAATTGTAACTTACCTTTCAATCGATAAATGGGATTATTAAGGGCCACTAATTTCGACCTAAATATCGCTAGCCGTGTGATTATTTGGATATTTCGCAATACAACTCCGACAGTGTAGCGTGCATTGTAACCTTCCGGCATACTCCTCTATTTTTGTCGACAAGGTGGGGGAACGATTCCACCCATTTGCTGGAGAGAGGGAGGGCGTAATACTAAATGTGTGAATAGATTTTATATTTTTTTCTGCTTAATCTACATATTTAAATTGAGGCGCTCCGGGTACGAAGGGCGAACTCGAAATCGGACAAATTTTTTTTTTCATTTTCAGATTCTAGACCTTTTGAAGAATACACCTATGTAATTTTTATATTGAGTTTGCCCTTTTTTTCCCCTTTAAAATACGTAAAAACCGATATGCGGCAAAGCTCTAACTGCGATATCCGAGCGGGTACGAAGGGCGAACTCGTATCCTAGTCCACTACCCCCACTCCTTTTCCGGGAGCCCCACTCCTCTCGGAACAGCTCACCGCCACGAAATAAAAATATATTATACATTTTGTGAATTAATAATCGTAAAAAATATTCGAAAATTTTTAAAAAACCCTTTCCTCTATGATTCTATAAAACCTAAAATCTCGCCACGAAAATTCCAGAGAGTGACTTTTCTGTCGAGTTCGCCCTTAACAGAAAACTTTAAAATGCGAATATCTCGAAACTACGTTTTGTCGAGTTCGCCCTTCGTAACCGGAGCGCCTCAATTGTACCCTGGATGCAAATTTTTGTAGAATCTGGAAATGTCCACGCAGTGCCTGAGCAAAACACTTCGTTGTAACTAGTAATGATTTACCCTACGAGATCTCCCTCAAGGTAAATCTTTCTATGGAATTTTCGCGATATGAGATTCTTCAAATAAAGTAGGCGAAGAAGACTTTTTCGAAACGCCGCGAAGCAGGGAATTAGAATAAACGTTGGAATTTATTACCGATGGTTGTTTGTAGAGAAGCTGCGCCTCGGTTCAAGAGCATTATTCCTTCTCGTTTTATTGCTTCTTCCTAACATTTCATCTCCTCTTGTTTACTTCTTCACGGGATAACGCCTCAATGCACCCAGCGTTTCTTTCATATCCTCCGGAGTTCCCTTCGACAAACAGCTACCGGACAAAGAGTTCACAACCCTCATTTATTAATTCCTGACGAAGCGACTTTTTCAAACAATAAAATCGAGATTGCAATTCCAATTTCAACCGTGGCTTTAGGTCGTCCGTCTTTGTCTCTTTTTAATTTATGTTTTTTAGTTTTAAATTATTTTATTGCTGTATTGCTCTCAGAAGTATGGATGAGTTCGTCTCATAAATACGAATAATAACTGCCAAGTACAGACACCAGAATTATTTAGGGGGCTTAAATTTACAATATTGCTACTAGAGCATTTTTCTCACTTAAAAGCTTTATTGCAACCGCAGTTTGGAACTCCAGGAGCATGCGCAGACGGATTAGGACGTCAAATTAGACGTTGTTCAAATCGTTTGTCCTGAAGTCATCTGAGGTTAAATTAGACTGGAAAATCATTCTGCGCATGCTCCAGAAGTTTCAAACTGCGGTTGGAACAAAGCTATTATTATAAGCTCCTAGGTTCTATTCTTTTCTATTTTGTTTAAGAAGTTTCTTGTCTTCTCCCATGTAAAAAAGGCGTGTACGCTACGGATCAATGATTTCCCATTGAAAGAAACAAATTTGACTGCAATTCAATGGAAGAAATTGAAAAAGAAAGGGAGGGACTCTGACCTCCCAAAAGGAGAATGAGGTTTTATTTGAAAGAAACCGGTTAGTTACCCCCCAAAAGTCAAAACTACTTCTGAAGGAATCTATTAGAAAACTTTGGATTCACTCAGGTCAAAGTAAAAAAAAAAAAAGAAAAAAGGATTGATCCGACGAAAAAGGATATTTTTTTCACGATCCTTTTTTCCCCTATCCCGTTAATACACCAAAGGCAAGTACCCTCTTTCATCCTCCCTTCGTAGACACTGTTCGATCAAGTTTTCGTGTTTTCATCTCGGTTTCGTCATAGAAAATTTAGCCAATTTTCAACCCTCCGTTTCATATTTCATGAAATTTAAGTCATTAGTATTTTCATTCTACCTGTATGCTTACACGATTTAGGAGGAGTTGGTAAGACTCCATTGAAAATTTCAAGGGAAATCCCGAAAAATATATTCTCTTGAGACTTTCTTTTGAAGTTAAGGATGATTTATGGTTATGCCAATAAAATAACAATAATGGGACATAGATACCCGAGAGTATTTTTTAAACATTAAAAAGTAGAATGTGTTAAGGGAATGTATAAATGAAATCCGTTTTCTCCTAAAAGATTTTATCTTGTAAATTATAAACAATTAAAATCAAGTTGATTCGAAAGAGGGAAAGAAGCCGGGGAGCTGACTGGTAGGTTGTTTCGTATAATAAAATTAGTCCCGTTGTTTAAATGAAGGAAAGGGTGGAAGGCTTAGGTTTCGACTGGTTTTGATGAAATTAATCATAGGCTCGAGACTTGACTCAGCATCACGTGCGTCTAATTAATACGAGTCACCCTCTGTCGTTTCAATGCTCCACTGCACCTTTTAGACTCGCAAAAGCAACTCCAGCGTCAAACAGACTCGGTTAAACATCGCAACGGATTTCTTCACATCGGATTCTTTCATTATTTCGTCAAGTTAACGAAATGGGATGGGCGTCCTCGTCAACGTAGGGTTAACAGAATGACGCTCGAGTTGACCATTTTACGAATCCATGCTTCCCTCCAGCTTCCAGAATAGGAAGAGAGAGGATGGGGTAGGTGTCCGGATAGACAATTCGTTTTAAAAAATGTAGGAGGGGAAGTATTAAAAAGGGAAAGTAAAACGGAGGGAGAAGTATAAAGGAGAGGGAAGTATAAAGGAGGGGAAGTCAAGGAGGGGGAAGTTTAAGGAGTTCTTTTAAGTTTAAGGACTCTTTTAACTCTTTAAGTCTTTTAAGTTTTCAAGTTTAAGGAGGTGTTATCTTATTTCTTTTTTTTTTTTTGTTCAAAAAATTTTTCCAAGTTTTTTTTCCGAAAAATTATCAGTTTTTCCGAAAAGTTTTTTTTTATTTTGAAAGTTTTTTTTTTCCACAAATTTTCTAATTTTTTTTTTTTTTTTTTTGCAGTTTTTTTCGAATTTTTTTTTAATTATCAAGGTAGAAATAATGGGATTTTTGGCCAAGGGAGTCCCCTCTCGTAAAGGGTGGAAGTATAAAATTTCTCCCTACTAAAATTATAATTAATGTAAAAAAATGATAATTTGTTTTAAAACATAAATTCGTCAAAAATATGTCGGGGATTGGAATATTTTTTTGGTTTAAGGGAGAGGAGGGTAACACTGTAAGTGTCTCCTTAAGGTGCATCCTCTCGCTGTGCGTAGACTTGCTCTTTTTGCCGTGTGGAGAAGTGAAGAAGGTGAAAGCGAAGGTGAAGTGTAGAAGGGTACAGCCGCCCTTATGTGAGAGGGATAGACTCTTATCTTCGGATAGAGACCGGTGACTGAGGGTAGTCAAGTCTGTGCTCTCTGTGAAGGTGCGTGAGAGGCGAAAGAGGACTGGAGTTTGAGAAGTGCGAGCAGAGAGGAATCACCTTAAGGAGACACTTACAGTGTTACCCTCTTCTCCCTTAAACCAAAAAAATATTCCAATCCCCGACAAATACATATAAGGAGTAATTGGTGGCAATTTGGTGAAAATCGGACAAACGGTTCGGCTGCAGCAAAGTTTTTAAAATTTCAGACATATCTCCGACATTTTTTGAAATTCAAAATCGTCCTCGTTACTTTCTTGTTCAACGGCCAAAGGCATTTGTGTGAGGTGAAAATCGGTTGAAAACTGTGGCCGTAAAGTGTTCCGGAAAAAAATGCTACGGACGGCCGGCCGGAACGACAGACAAAGTTGAGATCGGTATAGATCCATATTCGAATTGACCCCTACGGGGTCTGGAAGGCCCCTAAAAACGCGGAGTGGAGGGTAAAACAATAAATTCTTTACTGAAGTTAAAAAATATGGCAGCGCCTTTCTTTCGTTCTGTTGACAAGTTCAAGTAGTTAGCTATCAAACCGCTAGATAGCCTATAATGCGCAAAAATTGGGCGAATCGTGCTTTGGTTTGGTGAAAAAAATTGTCATGTAGGTAGCGCTGATTATCTTACTCATTGCTTTAGTGGAAAAACGTTGTAATGTTGATCTATTTGCCAGTTTCCTTTTTAATTGTTATCTGGATAAAATTTACCCTCTTGTAAAATTGACTTATGCAACCTTTTTCCAGCGAGCTATTGAAATAATAAAATGTTTTAAAAATCCTTCGTAGTGATACTTTTTAAAAATATTGATTATGTTTGATAAAAAAATCCACCTATTGAAAGGCCTCTCTGAGGGTTAAAAGAGGATTATCATTGAATGTATTCGTTTTGGGATGACGTACGCTGCATTGTGTGCGTGTGTGCGACGATGTCAATCCCTTGAGCAGTCACCCTTCCTCGGAACAGGACGAGGAATTGGGGAGAAATCACTGGCAAATTGGGCGAGGGACACAGAATCTGTTGTTAGCTTTCACATGAGACACTACTTTGAAAATTGCTTTTCACTTTTCAGCCCCTAAGCCGGGTCCCTCTCCTCCCTTGATTTCTGCAAATTGGGAATTCTTCCTCCCATGAAATCCCCTTTGGATTCGACAGACTTCCCAGCTTCGATAACCACCCTTCGAGGATTACCTAGGCCTCCAACCTAACCAGATACTCTTTTTTGTATACATAAACCCCTTTTCCGAACACACTATGTTTAAAGATTGAATCAGTTTTTATTATAAAAATTATTAAAAAGAACGTTTTAAAATTTTATTTGACACTTGACTGTTGATTAATGTATGAGAACGTTTTTATGGTTTGGTGGCAGATTCTGTTGAACTGTTTGAAACTGTTCAATTTTAAAAAAACCAATGAAAACAACAAGAATTACGTAAAAGGGTTTTTCCATAGATTGTATTGATCCAAATACCTATAAATACACCTACCTTTCTTGCGTAAATACTTGGAGACTCATTTTTGGGAACACACTTTTAAGCTCAATCGTATTGGATAGGGTATTCGTATTTCAATTTCGCTTAAGGATTTCGAGCTATTATTCGGGATCCCCTAGTTCGAAGAGAGTCAGTGGAATCAAAAGGGGGATTACCGAGGTGGGAACACTTCTCCCTCTCATCTCGCACCATCTTCTCCTCCCTTTATATGATGGCTTTCTACCTTGCTTTATGTCCCCCATCAAACGCCTATAGATTTTTATTTGATCGCCTTCGGACTTAACCGGAACGGCTAACTTGTCTTTCCCATTCCGTGTACATCCCAAGTTTACAGCCTCATACCACTTTCGTTTTCCACATTTAACGAAATAACTACGTGACTGGCATCGCATTCCTTCAGGCAAACTGTAAGAAAAACAGCAAAAATGAGAAAAAAATAATAGTCGTATTATTAAAGGCAATAGATACACGTGTGATACATGCCTAAACTGCAAAGTGTGCAATATCTAGCATAAAAGTCGTCCGATTGCTTAAAATGTTAAATTAAATCTAGTTTACTATCCATGATGTAAAGGGGCCGGCAGAGGGAAGGCAGCAGCCCTTCCTTAAATTCCCTCGAAGTTACGAAGGTAAAGGGTTCGATTCCCACACTCCCTGGTGTTAGAGTACCCCCAGGGAACGGAATAATTATTAGATTTGTACAAACCATTAGTTTTTTTTGGTACATGTGAGTTTACGACACCAGAACAACGCGCATGCGCAGTCATGTGCCTTAGTTCCCACGTTTATTTAAAAGTTCATCTTTGAGATTTGCCTTAATTCAAACTAGTTTGATAACACGAGTTGGTTAGTTTTTTCCTCATGAAAGGAAAGCTCGTTTGATAACACGAAAGGGTTAATTTTTTTTCTCGTAAAGAAAGCTCGTTTTATTTTTATTATCCAAACGACCTTTTCTTGTGAGAGGAAAAAAAAAGGACAATTTCGTGTTATTTAACAATATGAGCTTAGGAAAATCTCAAACATGAATTTTTGAAAAATCGCGGGAACTAAATACAGGGTGTCCGGAAACACATGGCAAGCGTCTGGGAGAGCGTTAAAAAGTGGTTTTACGAAAAAAAGTTAAATGTAAACCCCCCTTAATTTAAATCAAAGAATTTGATGGTGTAGTTTAAAATCCGCCTGGATATACAGGGTGTCCCAGACACAACCTAACTTCGTTATTTCAAATGAGAACCCCTATTTTTTATTTCAGATTCGTAATCTACGCAAAATTTCAAGTAGATTTGAGTACTCATATGACAATTTTGGACAACTTTTAAAAAATGTCAAAATTTAGCGATTTTTTGCGCTAAAATCCGTTAAAATTGACCTAGGAGACTCGTTTTGTTTTTAATTCCACTTATTTTTTCCCGAAGAATCCAACTGTCTCAAATTTGAGCATCTTCGCATTCTGCATCACGAGATTTCGTCGCTAATGGCCTTTTTTCAAGTTAGAACCCAAATTTTTAGTTCAGAAATGAAAATTAGCACTTGTTGAAAGGAATTTTTCTTTCGGACCACAAATTTTGAAAGAGCTACAGCGTCTTTTGTGTTTATGCATCAAAAATTAAAATTCCGTCAACAAATCGCTAATTTCCATTTTTGAAGTATGGAATTTGGAGTTAAACTTGAAAAAAGGCCATTAGCGACGAAATCTCGTGATGCTGAATGCGAAGATGCTCAAATTTGAGACCGTTGGATTCTTCGGGAAAAAATAAGTGGAATTAAAAAAAACGAGTCTCCTAGGTCAATTTTAACGGATTTTAGCGCAAAAAACGCTAAATTTTGACATTTTTTAAAAGTTGTCCAAAATTGTCATATGAGTACTTAAATCTACTTGAAATTTTGCGTAGATTACGAATCTTAAATAAAAAATAGGGGTTCTTATATGAAATAACGAAGTTAGGTTGTGTCTGGGACACCCTGTATATTCAGGCGGATTTAAACTACACCATCAAATTCTTTGATTTAAATTAAGGGGGGTTTACATTTAACTTTTTTTCGTAAAACCACTTTTTAACGCTCTCCCAGACGCTTGCCATGTGTTTCCGGACACCCTGTATACATGAAAGCTCGCGCTTGCGCGTTGTTCTGTTATCGTAAACTCACATGTACCGTTTTTTTTTTAACCAAAGCTTTTTAAACTAGGTATGAAAGAAATATAAAAAATCCCTGATCTCTCATGGCTGAAATAAAAAATTGGCTAAAAGCATTTGCTTAAAAATTTAAAAAAATCCCTCTTTACGAGAA
Source organism: Orius insidiosus (assembly GCA_014119065.1). Taxonomy (NCBI): domain Eukaryota; kingdom Metazoa; phylum Arthropoda; class Insecta; order Hemiptera; family Anthocoridae; genus Orius; species Orius insidiosus. The sequence goes on from JACGAQ010002058.1 coordinate 44,336, forward strand.
GATCAATAATACAAATTTAATAAATAAAAAAGTGAAAAAAAAATCATGAGGAGGGAAACAAAAAGACGTTTTTGGTTGAGTTTCAGGTCTCGTATGAGCTAGTAGTCAATAAAATGTGTGGACCTTGAGGTAAAGGTTTACGTATCTGTCAGCAAAAGTCCGTAAAGGGGAAGTTATTGCAATCAGGAAAGTGTAACCAGGTGTGGGGCCCACCTCCGGTTTACACCCTACGAGACTTTACCTGTGAAGAATTGAGATTGGAAAAATCTTACATTTCCCAAGAAGACAATATGGGTACCTCCTACCTACCTACTTACATTCCTGTTATAAATCAACATTGAGCCCCTCAAAAATCATTTTCAACACCTTCCAAACGTAATGGTTATCAAAAAAAAATTATTTTTGTAGTTTAGTAAAGAAAATTAGATAAAGAAAAGGCCAGCCAGATCTAGAGGAGTGTGTATTAACCAAACGCAGTTTGAAACTGTTTTTGACGTCGTTCGAATCGTGAAGGTCCTTCTGCGCATGCTCCATGAGTTTCAAACTGCGGTTGAAACAAATTATTCGTATTTTTATAAGGGGAAAAAAATAGACTTCACGAGAAATCATAGTTAAGTTACGTTGATGTAATTTAATTTTCGGATAAACCATCGGCTCAGAAAGTCAAAGGCTTTTTAGATTCGATGGGAATCCGTAATACCGTTGACGAAACACGAAGGAAGAAAACAGCATTCTTTTATACTGAGGAGACGTAATATAAATCTGTGTTGATACATATTCCATGTCAATTGAGACTCACTCGTTGACGAAAAAAGGTAAAAGGTCCATATAAATTCATCATCACGTTTGAATAAAACATTTCTTGTTCTTTTTTTTTATTGGGGGGTCAGTGAGGGTGAAAAGTTAAAAGATTAGGCATGGTTAAGTTGCGGTCATTTTGACACCTACGCAGTTGTTCTTCTGCTATTTCAACATTTTATTGACAGCAGTGGGAATTCTTCGAAAACAAAATAATCAAAGATAACAGTGGTCGTTAGCCGAAAAAGGTTCTCCCGCAAGTGATGAGACAACTAAATCGAGTTTGGAAACAAGCTTAGTTAGGCGTTACAAAGGATTCTAAAATGATAAAACTATGCTGTGCTAACTTGGAAATTGTCCAATTGTAAGATAACTATCGGAGAATTTCTTTTAAAGAAGGACACCCTTTTGGATCAGATAAGGGTTCAACTTTGGATTAGATTAATCAAAGAAGAAAACCAACTTGGAAACTTTGTTTCAATGTCTTTTTTTTCCCTTGTGCGTGTAACGGTTTCCCGTTTTTTAGGTACCTTCTTTTTTGTAGGTATTTTATACAGAGATTAGCGATCACTCTTTAAAGATTTTTATGGGGGGTTACTTTATCTCCGGTATTTTATGGACACTTCTCCCTTTAACTATTGCGCTTCGACCACAAACTAGTGGTAGAGTAGTTGAGCGAGGAGGCACGAGCCATTTGAATGGGCCACAAAGGGAATTATTCTGATTGTGATTGGACGGCCGGCAAATATGGGAAAGGGAGCTGGATTAAATTAAACAAGGACATATTTCAAAGCTGGAGGTACATTGGATTCTGAAGTCCGGTCACGATTCTCCTATCGCGATTATTGGCGTCGGCTCCTGAAGGATAACCTTACTCATCCCAGCGAGGCCTATTGCTTCTTCTTGGTTTATAGGAGGCCCTAGAGTAATGGGCCTTCCCGATCATATATTGACCCTCTGCTTGGTATCTCTTTTATCCATCGCGCAAAATCGATCACCTATTTCCATGATCCATCTCATGTAAGTCGCAGTTGATGCGAACCTACCTAAAACGAAGGAGTTTTAAAAGGGAGAAGAAAAATATGTTAGTTGTAAGATATAAAAAGATACCTGACTAAAGAAGAATCTCGCTCAGTTCTTGGCTAATATTCGTTTCACTGGGAAACTCTAATAGTCTCATTTAAATGCGCTCGAATTCAAAATTGAACTTGGCTTTTTTGTTAATCAGGGAAGCGAGCCATAGCACGTGGAGGGCTGCAGTAAAGTAAGAATTGAAACTTTTATTTTTAAGGTCGACTGAGTTAACGGTTAAAGCAGTTTCTTTCTAAGATTGAATTGGTTTTACGTGAGCTTTATCGCTACGATGAGGCAGCGGGGCTTTGTCGGCTCTTCCAACCTAAAAAGGGGGACAAAAAATTAATAATAGTCTTTTATTACTCTCATCCCCATTGCACGATCTTAAGAAATACTGAAGGATTCGAAGAACGTGGAAGCATTTCTGTTAAGCTTTCATTAATACATAACTATTCAATTGTGTAGGAGGAAAAAAAAAAACCTCAATAGCAGTTTCGGTTTAACAGCTTCCGTTGGAATTAAAGAGGGACGAGTTTTACGAAATCTTTTTAAGAGAAAAATGAAAATATTTATGTTACAAAGGGGAGCGAGAGACGGTGAGCTTGTTAGGAAGAAAATGAGGTTCCGACGGCGATGCCAAGTTAGGG
>JACGAQ010002059.1:0-46844 GCA_014119065.1 Orius insidiosus
AAAAATGGGTAGAATGAAATGGAAGAAAAAAAAAATGTTTTTGAATAGTGGGGAGATGGTTTTTCTGGGTTTTCCCCGGGTACAATGAAATACGTTTTTCAAGCCTCCTTCCTTTAGTTGAAATTTCAAGTTCGAGACATCCGAAATCAAATCTCTAACTCTTTTTGTTTCTCTTTAAATTGTTATAAATAAAAAAAAGTATTTGTTTGAGTTAACAAAAGGAAGGAATAAGGGAAAGACTTAAAAAATGAAATTTCATTTTTTTCAATTTTTATTACGTACATACATAATCCGTAAGAAGCGATATTTTCCAATTTATTGAAATTTCATTTTTAACTTGGTACGAAACCAATAACTTCCTTTTAGGGAGAAAAAAAAATTGAAAGGTACCTATCAGGTAAATATTTCTTTTGACCTACCTTGGGGGCCTAAACTTGTTCGTCAAACAAATCCTTAATCCTTTTTTTACTGCGACATTTTTGAGTACCTATGAAAATACGCAAAAGATTTTTGTTGAAAAAAAAAGGTAAAATATTTAGGGCTGTGGAATTAAAATGTAACAGCTTAACGGTTTCATAGTCCCCCATCTGCTGGCCTCTAAAATGGACTTAACGTATTTGGGGGGGGGGGCTTAAAAATTAGCGAGATATTGAGTGTCTATTTTTAGTATGATTTAATTGTGGGCGGGTAGGTAATAATGGAAGTTGAAGGTCTTTTAAGTGAAAGCCCGCGATCAGGCGAAGGCTCAAGATTGTTTCTTGGAAATCCCAGCTCCAATTTAGACGAGGTTCAAGCTTCTAAAGAGTAACGTAATTTCAAACCTTAAAGAAGAAGGGATCCTTTGGGGGACGTGATTACTCCAAAAACGGACAAATACTTCAGGAGAACCAGTTTTTCTGACGCAACATATTTAAAACTCTATTTACCCCAGCTGGATTTGCGTAGGGTTTTACGTCATATTTTTAGTTTATCGTGGAAATACTCGGGATGTCGACCATGAAGGAAAACAAATTCGTTTTCCAACCGTTGAGAGTGGAAACTTAATTTAGGAACCTTTTAAAGTTTCGATTGAAGACAGTCTGCCAATTTCCCATTCCCAGCGTCTATTTCTTGAACGCCAGAACTCCAAAATACGTCGAAAAGATTAGATTTGCACCGGATTTTTTTTTCTGAAATTTTCATTAATATCACAAAAGGAGCAATTGAAAGAGATTATCGCCTGGATTTTCTCGGATCGACGATGGCGATATTGCATGATGGGAAAATTGGGAGAAGTAATTGATTAAAATTTTGACACAAATCCATTCTTAATTATAAAAGGAGACTCAAATTCTTTATTTCGTGAAATAACAGAAGAATATTTTTCAAGAAAAAATAATTCCATGTTCGCGCCAATTAAAGGGTTAGCCAATAGATGGCATTAAATGTTCAATCACATATTTGAAAAAAGTTAATCTTAGGGTCTAAGAAAAGGACCAAAGTCCATAAGCAGATAGCTTCCATTTTAATTTTTATATTCAGTCGCGTCGAATCGTTCGAACAGTTTAGATCGTTTGTTTCGTATCGTTTCGCAAAATTGTTAAATCGTTTTTGCAAGTTGTCCAAATCGGAAACAAGTTCGTTTCTTTTGTTTTCTCGTCATTTCACAATCGGTGAAAATTCGGCATATCGGCCCTGCAAATTTAGACAGACTAAAAAGGGCAATTCGGCCCATCATCAGCAAATCTACGTCGGTTTCCTTCCAATTCCTCTTTTCCTTCATTCCCCCGACAGGTGAGCGAGTTGGAGGCCGAAGCTGTATTCGTAAGTAGAAATTTCATTCCTTTTTTGACTCAATTGCGAACCCCTTTAATAAAAAAAAAAATACAGTCCACTTTCGAGAATCACCATTTTTGGTCCTACCGGGCCGGATTGAGCTTGCATTTTCATGAAATTCAAGTTTTTGTCGGTCGTGGTTCGCCTGAATTTCAGATCCCCTAATCTTTTGTAAAAGGAGTGAGTCATCACTTACGCGTCGTGTTAATCCTTTAGAAATTTATCAGTCTTTCTTTTTTTTTAATTTTCATTTAATTAGACCTTTTTTTTTGACGATTTGGAATTTCAATTGTTTGGGTTGCATTCATTCGTATTATGGCAGAAATCGAGGTAAAAATCGTCCTGAAAAAACGAGAGCAGTTGTTTAGTCGTTACAAAGGTGTTATTATGCCAAGAAAATAGTAGATGTTTCCAAACCTGAGTCAAAAGATGTCAAATCATTTAAATTGATGTTTCCGGGTTGTGAGGAGACGGTTAATGAATTTAAAGAGTATGAGATGAAATACAACCGACTTAGACTTGAACTTGATTCGAATTTTGATCCTCAATTGTTGATATAGGTGATGATTGCATATATTATGTCGCAAAATTATATAAATTGATAGGTGGCTCGGAGACCACTAAGTCGCAGGAGTCGACGAGTGTGAAAGTTGAGTCGGAACCACTCGTAGATTCCAAGTTTTTGTTAGGAAAACTCCAAATCAAGCCCTTTTCGGGGGAACATGATTGGCCGGTGTTTTCACAGCTGTTTGAATCGCTGATCCATAACAACAAGTCGTTGTCGGATTTACACAAGGTCATTTTGGTTTCTCATCTGACTGGTTCTGCCTTAAAAATGTGCAGCCAAATCGGGCCCACAGGGGAGAACTACAAAGTGATAAAGGATTTGATTTGGTCGAGATATGCGGATTCGCGTGCGGTCTGTAGGTACGTTGAGAAAATTTTAAATTTTTCCCCACTTAAGGTCGAGTCCAAGGAGAACCTGGAATGTTTTAGACGTATTCTGTGCGTCAGTCGCCGCATTGAAGCGATTGAATCTGGAAGATTTGGTCGGTTTTTCTTTATCAAGGACTGAAGGTCATTGACCCTATGTCCAGAAGGGAGTTCGAGTCGTCCATGAGGGATAAAGATGAACCTACGTTCACAGATTTAGTTTCCTTTGCCGAAAAACAATTGCAAATGCTTGAGCAAGGGATCAGGCGTCTTTTTCAGGTGAGGGAAAGAAGCCAGCAAGGGTTGCGCATGTGTTAGTCGTTGATAACGAATCAGAATCGGTCCTTAGTCGTTGCGACCACTGTGGAAAGGCGAACCATTTGATCACGAGTTGTCGTCAATTTTTGAAATTATCGCCTTGGGATAGATTTAGATCGATAAAATCGAAGGGGCTTTGTCTGAAATGTTTAGGATCGGCCCATCATTCCAAGGATTGTAAATCGGAAGCTTCATGCACCAAATGTGAGCTAGATCATCATTCGTTACTCCATTTTGAATTTCCAGCGAAAAATGAAGCGAAGGCTTCGGAAAACTCATCAACGTCGCTATGTGCTTTGGGGGAGTCGAAAGTAACGCCAGAAACTACCGTGCTTTTAGCGACCGTAGTAGCTAATGTGGTAGATTCGCAAAAGCAAATAAACCAAATTCGTCTGTTGTTAGACTCTGGAAGCCAATGTCATTTTTTGACGACGAAGGCTTGTCATAGGTTGGGTTTAGCGGTTAAGAAAGGACAGTCGTCAGTTTTAGGAATAGGGGGAAATCCCAGTGGAATAGTTGGACAAACTTTCGTAAAAATTAGGTCTCGTTTTGATGAAGAGTGTGAATTCGATCTAGAACCGTTTGTTATAAAATCGTGGATAGGATGCCTGTCGTTAAAGTCGATATGTCACGGTTGGATCATCTTAAGCATTTAAAACTTGCAGATGAGGAATTTGCGACACCAAGAGAGGTTGATGGCATAATCGGTGCCGAATTGGTGCCACATCTGTTGACGGGCACTAAGATAGTGGGTAAAATTAATCAACCGGTAGCGATACATAGTCGATTAGGGTATGTTTGTTATGGGTAAGACTATAGTCGATAGTTTAAATCCGATAAATCCGATTGCGCTATTGAGTGTTGGGGAAAACGAGGATCTTAAGGTTTCACTTGAAAGGTTTTGGAAAATCGAAGAAGTTCCTTCCGGGGCTCAACCGGAACGCACAGTGGAAGAGGAGGACTGTGAACAGCACTTTACATCGACTGTGCAGCGAGATCCGTCTGGACGATATTGTGTGTCTTTACCGTTCAAGGACGATCCGTCGAACATCGAAGGGGATCCTCCCGAAGCAAAAGTGGTTTTGCAAGCAATCGCGGAGTCAAGGTCGCCGCAGAACTCGATCGTGGATCTCATCAACCGAGTGTCAAAAGGTAGTCGTTTGTTGAACGTTGTAGTGTTCATTCTTCGGTTTTTATGGCGTTTATTGAGTTATCCGATCATGCAGGCTGCTGACGTGAATCAGGCAGAGTTCGCGATCTGTAAGGTCGTGCAGTCTATCGTTTTTGAACATGATCTTTTGTTGTTAAAATCAGGTCGTCAATGCTCGAAAAAATTGAAATATTTGTCACCATTTATCGATGAAATGGGAGTTTTGGGTGTTGTACGAGTCGTGAAGGTGCGTCTCGCGACGAAGTCATGTCTGGTTCGGCCAGCCATAAAGGTTTTAGACTGCCTAGTCAGTAAGATTTTTTTTTTTCTTCGTTTCTTTAGGTTTTTTTTTGTTTGGAGTTGGGATATCGCCCTGTCGAGTTTGGTAACCGGTGATTGATTCCGCATAGATTTACCAATTTCGTGGCTAATGTCTTATTTTCTTTTCTTTCAAACGATTGAGGGTTAAATCGTTTAACAAAGGTTCTTTAATTTTTTTTTTGTTTCGGTCACTAAGTTGATGACTCGGTCCTTTACATAGAAATTCTTATTCGTTTTTTTAATGGCGTCTGAAGACGTTGCTTCAGGGGCGGGGGGATGTTCGCGCCAATTAAAGGGTTAGCCAATAGATGGCATTAAATGTTCAATCACATATTTGAAAAAAGTTAATCTTAGGGTCTAAGAAAAGGACCAAAGTCATAAGCAGATAGCTTCCATTTTAATTTTTATATTCAGTCGCGTCGAATCGTTCGAACAGTTTAGATCGTTTTGTTTCGTATCGTTTCGCAAAATTGTTAAATCGTTTTTGCAAGTTGTCCAAATCGGAAACAAGTTCGTTTCTTTTGTTTTCTCGTCATTTCACAATCGGTGAAAATTCGGCATATCGGCCCTGCAAATTTAGACAGACTAAAAAGGGCAATTCGGCCCATCATCAGCAAATCTACGTCGGTTTCCTTCCAATTCCTCTTTTCCTTCATTCCCCCGACAGGTGAGCGAGTTGGAGGCCGAAGCTGTATTCGTAAGTAGAAATCTTCATTCCTTTTTGACTCAATTGCGAACCCCTTTAATAAAAAAAAAAATACAGTCCACTTTCGAGAATCACCATTCCATTTAAGTTTTTTCGATGTTAATTAATTGTTCTTGGTTATAGTTAATTGCTGATTTAACTGTTAAGTGAATCGAAATCAAAAATCGAAATCGAAAGTCTACGCTCAATCAAAGCAGACAATTTCAATTATATTTCATAATGTTCAAGGTTTCACATCTAAGATCCAACTTTTTGATATCTTTTTATCTAATAAATGCTATGATTTTGCCATAATTGGCCTGGCAGAGCACTTTCAAAACCAATTTTAATAAATGGGATTCACAATTATAGCATTGCATCTGCATTCTCCAGAGAACATCATAAGCATGGAGGGTTGCTATTCTTAGATACAATAGAAAAATTGGGTACAAATTAACAAATAATCAAATATGCATTTATAAGCATTTATTTGAAGAAAATGCGCTTATATTCAGTTTATGCGCTAAACCACAAAATATGCATTTATATGTAAAATAGAAAAAGGGTTTTTTAAGTTGAATTGACACAAAATGAATAATACTTTTGAAATTTCTCTCCTACAAGTTAAGGAAAAAAATATGCAATTACATACAAATCCGCCCCCTATTTATTACATACAGTCATTACTTTAATGAGCTCTAGTCATTTGTGTCTTGTTTGTATATATTCACGTATTTCTTTATTTTACCGTTGATTTTAAAAAGAACAAATTTTAGGTGCAAACAACGAATTTGTCTTTGTAAAGGGTGCCCCAGAAAAAATGAGGTGAATACAGATATCTGCCAGATTTCTCTGTCCCGACAGAATACTAAATTTTCTTATAAATCCAAAATGCCAGTTTTCTGGCTTTTCAGGAGTTATTAACTTTTTGTAAGTTTTACTTTTAGGGACATAGAACAAGCAAAGCTCTAATTTTTCTAATATAAGCTACTTATTTTATTAAATTTATGTAGATAGAAATAATATGTAATAAAAAATAATAGAAAGAAGTAGCAATGACGGCATGCTCAAGGTTATAGCTAATATTTTATAATAGGTACATAGAAATAAACTACGGCCAGAAAATAAATAGATTGGCCCATTTCGGTATATAATATAATATATAATTTTTGTTAATTGAAAATGATATAATTGACTGGAATGATATGGATACAAGGGATAGTTATTGTGTTCCCTTGCTCCCGAAAAAAAGAAATAAAACAAAAAAACGAATCCACCGTCGAAAGATTGAAAAAGTTGAAAAACAAAAAAGACAGTGGTTGCAACATTGATCCAACATTGAGACATCAAGAGACATTTTTTTTAGATTTTTTTTTAGTTGTTTTTTTGACAAGAGAGACAACATTTAAAGCGAAGCCACATCTAGAAAAAAATAGAGATAGAGTTAAAAGAGAAGAGAAAGATAGACTAAGAAAAATGTAAGAGACCAAAAATCCTTTGCATTTAACTGGTATCACAATGTTTTTGACTTTTTTCAGACTATATGTCTTTTTTTAATTATACGTTTTTTTTAAAAAGGGGGTTTTCAAGGATGCAGGTAATATCATTCATCAATTTAAAATATATTTTTAACAATTTTTGACATCTCTAAAGGATGGCAAAACTACGTATGTACAAAAAAAAATTTGGGATTATATACATCTAAGTGCATTTAACAAGGGGCCGGCTGGCACATTGGTAGAAAGACATTCCCAAGTCCAACCTCAAACTCGTCATCCTTAAGAAAAAAAAAGAAAAGAAAAAAGGCTTTTGTACAAACTTCGGCGTAGGGCCCCTTAACTCGAAAAGAAAAAATTGACCTCAAATTAATTTGGCCTAACTAAGGTAACTATTACAATCTACCACATTTATCGTTGTACACGAATCACAACTATTTTTTTTTTCCTTTTTTGAGGTTTTTGCAATATTGTACTTTTCATAAATAAAAATGCATTCTGTAAAGGTTTAAAATTTATCACAATTTTTTTTTTCATTTTTAAATTTTTTTCTCGTTACAGGCACTCAAACACTTACACCCAAGGTAAAATACCGCTGCATTCATATTTTTTTTTTCTACATGGCGAAAGCTTCAACGGACTCTATTTTTGATCTGATGTCAAACGCTCCACGCTTTGGTCAATTTGAGCATTTTTTAAAAACTTTCTACAAATAAGAAATTTTTGCCTCAATTTTGAAAAAACCAAAAAAGAAAAATTCTATTTATTTCTGCATTTTTAGATAGATTTCTTTTCTTCAAATCATTTCTTTACTTTAAATTTATTTATGTCCAATACTGCCTAAAATCTAAATAAACGTATCAGTCTCTATTTTATTGGCAGTAACTGATCCGAAAAATTAAAATTAGAAAGTTTGCTAGCAGCACATGGATAAAATGTTGAGGCTGCGTAAGGCACAAACATGTTAGCAAAACCATTTTTTTAAAAACACCTAGAAGCGTGGAGCGTTTTTATTATTATTTTTTTCTCAAAAAAATTTATTTTGATAACAAATATAGGTTATTTTAATTTTAAATAAGTCTCTTCATGTTTTCAATGTTGACAATGAGTGGACGCTCACTGAAGATTGCACTTGCTTTCTATTTGCGTCTTTATCTCATTCACTTGTGTCTCTATTGAGTTCTTCAATTCTGAAAAAAAATGAAAAAAAATTAGAAACAAGTATTTTTTATTTTGAAAAAATTGGTGTTCAATTAAAGGTTTTCTTTGAATCTTTTTTGATTTTAAAAGAAAACCTTTAATTTTACTTAAGTTCTATTGTCAGTTTGTTAGTACAATCGGAAGATTTTTATTTACAAAGTATATAATCTACATAAGGAGTTCTCAATTTTAGGTATTAAAAAATATCACAAATTTTTGTGAATGAATTTTTGTTATTATATTGAGAATTCCTGATCTACATATATTTTGTAAATTGAACATTAAACATTATTACATTAATTATTGTTACACTAATATTACATCTAATAGAGAAAAAATAGAATAAAGAGAAGGTATAAAAACATATAATCCCTTGTTAGTATGGTTTAAAAAAAGGGTCTAAGAGAAGAGGACATAAAAATAAGTTAAAAGGACACACCTGTGCTTTGTCTGTGTGTTGTTATTTTATGACAAAAAATACATTTAATTTCGTTTTTCATGCAACAAACAACAACCTTCCTCTTACCTATTGACATAAAAAATTGTGTAAAAAAAATTTGTAAAAAAACAAAAAAACAACGAACAAAAAAATGTCCGGATTGATCCAGATTGTTAATGTCGAGAAGTGTCCCAGCTCCGTGTTAATGGATTAGTTTTGAAAAAAAAAGTTAAAAGAAAAACAAAAGAATAGAACCCATGCCTGAAGAAAACAAGCCAAAAAAGCTCGTTTATACTAATTTTACCTTTCTGAAGGGATTCTGCATTTTATTTTATTTTATAAACTTTTTTTTTTTATTTGGACGATCTTAAAAACCCACAGCTTAATAAACAAGGGCACCACCGCTCTAAAAAATTAAAGAAAAAAACAAACAAAAAAGAAACAAAAAAACAAAAAAAAAAAGTAGGTGGATAGTTTGAGAAGAAGGAATACAACTAACATCAATATTACAAGGCAAAAAGTATCGCCGTTTATCACAACATCAAAATACAAAATGCTTTTATTTTAATTTTTTTTCTTTAATTTTTTGTCTGTGCTCATTGATGATTCGGTCTTTTATATTTTTTTACCTTGAATCCTGTGGCAAGCGTTTAAAAAATTATATATAATATTCTCTCAAGGTAAAATATAGTTTTTAATGATTTTTTTTAGTTTGTGACGGCGAATAACTTATTTTGGAATGGCAGATTCAAGGAGGTTGAAATTTTGAAAATGTTGGTAAGCCCTAAAATCTCTATCCTTGAAAATCCCACTGTTAAAGAAGAAAATTCCTATAATCCCTTCATTTTACTGCAATCTCTGACTCTTAAAAAGAGTCGTATTCAGGGTTCTCAAACAAACTAAAATAAAATAGGACATAATAGTGTTTTTTATTATTCCGAGGGGGGGGGGGGCATTATTATGGTAACAATAAAAAATAAATTTTCTCCTCAAATCTGCCTATAAAACAATAAATAAAATTTTTAAAAGTTTAGGAACCTATTTATCCACATTTGGGTACCTCCTTACAGTATTTGTACAAAAAAATTAACAAAGACCAAAGTCTACAGCAGCTGAGCTAAAACACAGTGGTGGAACAATAACAAAAAATGTGCTGTGTTACAACACGTATATTGAGTCAAAGCTTGATTTTGAACTTTTTTTTTAATGGTAATTAGGAGAGCAAATATTGGCTTCATATTTATGCAGATTGCTCTTTAAATCCGTTTAAGATAACATAAACAGTTTTTAATGACTTTTACCTAAAGAATAATTATGTTGTTTAATTGGTTTATAAACGTGGAAAATCAAGCTTTTCGGTTAAAAATGTTCAGCAGCCTCGGAAGCAGCGAATTTCTAAAAGAGATAGCTCGAGTCATGGAGGCTCAAAGATTTTCCCTTTGAATTTGTGAGAATTTCACAATTTTGTCTGAAAGAACCTATTTTTTCCCAAAGCTCTCCATCACACTAAGCTCGGTAGCTTTACTTTAAGAATTCGCTTGAAATTTTTTGGTATTTTATTTTAATTATGACCTTATGAGAAACTTACTAGTAAATCGTCAGCTTCTTCAGCTTCGGCTTCCCTCGCAAGTTCTTCAGGCGTCTTTTTCTTTCTCATTAGAGGATTTTCAGGCTCTTCCGGAGGCTGTTCGACTATCACCTCTTTCTTTTTTATGTTATACTGTGGACAAAAATAGAAAATCGTTATAAAACTTTGGCAATTTATTGTTTATAAAATAGCTCAATTAAGGCTATTTAAAATTAATAAAACAGACATAAATTTAAAAGTTTTAAGTGTACAATTTCCAAGTAAGTTTTTAGCACCTTTTTCATCCATATTTTATTCAAAAGGCGGAAGGTCCTCTTTAAAAGTTTAAACTGACATGAACGCATATGAGAATTTACTATGGAAACACTTTCCCTTTGACTTGTGTTCCATTAGACCTTTTTTTTAACTCCGAAGTTTCTTATTCGGTTTAAAGTTGGCGTGTTAAAAGTGCCCTTTTAGCCGAAGCTCTAATTATCGCCTCTCAGGTGTCCTTTTCTTTTTATAGCCTCGTTAAGTGCTTCATTGTCGTGGAAAGTGTTTTTAAAACGATTTGGAAATACGATTCCAGTCTTTTTGTTTTCGTCGGAAGTCACGATGTGAAGGCTTAATGTGGGTCAATATGACTCCATTAGGGAGTCGATAATTAAAAGACTCCCTACTAGAGTCAATTTGACCCCTCAAATAAGCATCTGGTCGTCTTTTAAAGTTGATTTTGAGACGCCCTGGATGGATTTGCTCTGAAATATTAATTTAGTCGACATTGTAAATTGGACTCAACTTCATAAATTATAGACGGAAAAAGTTAATTTATGCAACTCCCTTTTGTGTATTTCGACAATGAAACCCACGGGTATTGTTCCGTTGCAGGTTGGGGGAACTCCTCCACCCAATATCGAAATCACCAATCGGATCAAAACAGGTCGCGTGGGTACGATACCGTTTTGAATTACGAGTTTCGCTCCCAAACAGTTTTCCAGTCAACAATAATTTTCCCCGTCTATAAAATAATAATATAAAAGCGTCACATACACATTCGACCTTAAATAAACAACAATTTTTTATAAAAAATGGGTGTCCGGAAACACATGGCGAGCGTTAAAAAGTGGTTTTGAAAAAAAGTTAAATGTAACCCCCTTAATTTAAATCTTTAAATTTTTAATTTTTAATGACGATTAAAATTGTTATAATTTTTAATGAATAATTAAACGAGTCTTTTTGTTGTAGGCGGGCGTTCCTCACGGAGGAAGTTTTAATACCTACAAATTTATCAACAATAATCGCAGAAAATTCTACATTACAATTTTTAATCGTCATTAAAAATTAAAAAAAAAAATTTAAATTGTTATAAAATATTAAAAAATTTTAATTTTAATTGTCATTTAAAATTTTGATTTTAATTTTAATTAAAATTCAAATTAAAAAAAGTAGAGACTTCACTACGGGTTTTTTTTTCAATACAATTTTTTGATTTTTAATTAGTCAATAATTGCTATTACACCCTCCTACCTTATTTTCATTATCGAATCAGGTAAATTTAATAATCAAAGAAATTTTTAATGATGCATAGGAGAATTGAGGCGCTCCGGGTACAAGGGCGAACTCAACAAAACGTAGTTTCGAGATATTTGCATTTTAAAGTTTTATATTACGGGCGAACTCAACAGAAAAGTCATGCCCTGGAATGGGAAAAGGAGTGGGGGTTGTAAACTAGGATGTGGTTCGCCCTTCGTACCCGCTCGGATATCGCAGTTAGAGCTCTGCCGCATATCGGGTTTTACGTATTTAAAGGGGAAAAAAGGGCAAAGTCAACATAAAATTATATGGTGTATTCATCAAGAGGTCTAAAATCTGTAATGGAAAAAAAAAATTGGTCCGATGTTGAGTTCGCCCTTCGTACCCGGAGCGCCTCAATTTGTCATGCACAACTACAAAAACCGCTGTAGCTCCTTCAAAAATGGAGATAGCGATTTCGGACCAAAGAAAAGTTTTGAAAAATGCCTACTTTTCATTTCTGAAATAAAATTGGGGTTTTAATTTGAAAAAGAAGCGACGATCTCTGCAGAACGTGAAGAAGCAAATTGGTAATAGTTGGAATCTTCGGACAAAAATAAGCGGAATAAAAAAAAAACGAGTCTCCTAGGTCAATTTGAACGGATTTTAGCGCAAAAAACGCTAAAATTTGACATTTTTTAAAAGTTGTCCAAAATCGTCATATGAGTACTCAAATCTACTTGAAATTTTGCGTAGATTACGAATCTGAAATAAAAATAGGGGTTCTCATTTGAAATAACGAAGTTAGGTTGTGTCTGGGACACCCTGTATATCCAGGCGCATTTTAAACTACACCATAAAATTCTTGATTTAAATTAAGGGGGGTTTACATTTAACTTTTTTTCATAAAAAACACTTTTAACGCTCTCCCAGACGTATAATGAAAGTAATTTGATAGAGTGGGAAGGGTGTAAATCTTTAGATTTACGAAACGTTGTAGATTAGTAAGACGATAAGATGGTGATAAATACTCTAAGGCTGATAGTTTATGATAATGAGAAATCTAGGGTTGCGGGATCCTACCCTCTCCAGGGACAATAACTCAACAGATACCTGAACCTGTTCGATAACCGCGTAAATCCTTTATTTTATTATTTTTTAATTTTACAAAGGCACTTTATTCGATTAGAATACGCTTAACCGGTTTACAACTCGATTAGGGTAAAGGGTACAAGTGGTCGAAACACGTAGGAAGCAGGGGGGAAAGGTAAGTGAATTAAGCGGTCTGACCATTGATTAAACAGAGAAACGGATAATAGGGAGTTCCCCGAGTTCGGTTTTAAATGCGGGCTAACCCTGTAAAGGGGATTGCGCCTTAACGAAGTTATCCCCAGAGGGATCTATCTGATAAGTGTCTTCCTTTTGGACACCTGCCTCCGTCAACATTCTCGTTTTTTACAGCACTAAAAAAGGCTTCATTGAAAGGATATTATAATGTAAAGACCGCTTCAGTGATTCGATGACCGACTGGGTTCTCTGGGGCTCAACAGTCCAAAAATTGACAAAATCGGACATATTAGGTGTACAAAATGAAACTCACCCACAGGGTAAATTTTGTAGATTTTAGCCGAGTTTCATTTTGTACACCTAGTAGTTCATTTTTTCAAAATTTTAAACATTTTAGGCGTTAAAGTCCATCAAAAGTTGACCTTCTCCGTGTAAGAAGGTTATTGAAGTATAACCATTAAGAAGGTTAATTTTTAAAGGCTTGTAAATCGTAAACCGTTACAGATATTGAAAAATGCACTACAATAAAATCAGTTGAAATTCAATTCTCTTTAATTTTTATTCTTTTCATTTTTTCTCTAGGACGCACTGTTTTCAAGATAAATTTATTTAAAAAAAAATATTTTCCGAAAATGGTGCATCCTAAAAAAAAATAATTAAGTACAAATTTATAGAGAATTAAATTTTCTACAATTTTAATTTATTAGGTGTACAAAATGAAACTCAGCCACAGGGTAAATTTGAATTTTGTAGATTTTAGCCGAGTTTCGTTTGGTACACCTAATAATTAGGTTTCTTTTACAAAAATCTATGAAAACGCCAAAAAAAGGTGCTTTTGTTAGAGAGAATGAGGAAAATGCATGTAAAGGATGTTTCTTGATGTGAGGAGGAAAAAGGGGTGTTTTTATAATCCACGGTTAGCCGCTCTCCTGAATAGTTTACTTTGTTCAATAAATACTTCTACTTATAAACTTGAGAATAAATAGTTTTTAAATATTTGAAGCCTTTGTGTGGGAGGTTTACGCAACGATGGTCGATATGAAATTTCACGCAAGGAAGAGTTTTCCGAAGTAAAATAAAAAAATTACTCTTAAGTAGGTTTTTAAAACAATATGAAAGTTAAAATCAATATCTTCTTTAGCCCATATTCAAAACTTTTCGAGTCGATAAACAAAATTATGCTAACTTTCCCTCTTTTCGAACTTCACTTATATTTACATTCTAATCAGATCAGAAAATCGTTGATCCTGCAAATATAAAGTCGTGTTTAAACCCGTTAAGAATTAAATTAGACCCTTCGAAGAAAGCTTTCAAAAGAGAGAAGAAGGGTTAGGGTTTTCGAAGGGTTGGGGGTGAAGGGGCAACGTTGAATGTCACCCGGAATTGACATCGGTGATGGATGAGGGACCATCTATCAACGTACCGACCCTCAAAATCACCATATTGATGATGTCCATTGAAAAATCCACTTTTTCAACCCCCTTCCTTTTCCTTTTTTTAAAAAAATCTTCAACAATATTAATTTACTTTTTATATTTCAATCTATAAGTCAAAAAACTGTTTAGTTACCGTTATTAGACAGGAAAATCGTGGTATCTATGATGTTGATAAAACGAGATGAGTGTTTACATGAGTAGTTTGCGTATTCGTGGCCGGCTCGTATTCCTACCTATCGTTGAAGTGTTATCAAGGGTTGAGATATGGCTCTCAGGCATGCCACTCCTCTACCGCTAATGGCATCATTACCAAGGCTCATGATTCTTTTAATGGCTTCCCCTCTATTTTTTTGCTCAACCTCGTCATCTTTTCTTCCTCTTTTTACACCGTAAATCGTATTCACACATTTCTAATTTAATTAAAAGCGCAATCGATTTCGCTCGTTATGTAAACTCCTATTGAGTTATGCAACTATGTATCATTCCCTCTCCCTTTATACGCCGTGGTTTGATTAGCGGAGAAATAGTCGGGTCATCAATCAAATTCCAACATGCTGAAATTCTGTTTTCATTGCTAATTGCCTAGTGTTACTGCAACGGGGAGGGGAAGGAGGAAACCGATGTAACGTTGCAATGTAAATTGACTGATTCCCAACCTGATATTCTGTTCGTTAAAATAGTTATAGCTCCAATATTCGGTGAATGAAAAAACCGAAACATTTTATCGACCATCCTGTATTCATCCGAACGTTAAAATAAAAACGGATGAAGGGCTCCTAGAAAATGCTTTTTAACAGTTTTTAAATTTTTAGACGATGACGGAGAATGAGGAGATGCATCCAGTGTTGGGCGTAATGGTAATCGCAATCGTTTCTTAATTACGATAACGATTACAATCTTAATCGTAATTACGATTACGATTACAATCTTAATCGTAATTACGATTACGATTACAATCGTATTCGTATTTTTCGTAATTACGATTCCGATTACAATCGTATTCGTATTTTTCGTAATTACGTTTACGATTACAATCGTATTCGTATTTTTCGTAATTACGATTACGATTACAATCGTATTCGTATTTTTCGTAATTACGATTACGATTACAATCGTATTCGTATTTTTCGTAATTACGATTACGAATACAATCGTATTCGTATTTTTTTCTGCGATTACGATTGTAATCGCATTTTTTTAACGATTACAACCGTAATCGTATTTTTTTTTCTGCGATTACAATCGTAATTGTATTTTTTTTCTGCGATTACCATTATAATCGTATTTTTTTCTGCAATTACAATCGTAATCGCATTTTTTTCCCAGCGATTACGGGCGTAATCGTATTTTCTTTAGCGTTTACGGCTCTATATGACATTAGGTAATCTCAGTAAAAATGTCATATACGAGCCGTAAACGCTAACAAAAATATGATTACGCCCGTAATCGCCGAAAAAAAAGCGATTATCGCAGAAAAAAATACGATTACGACTGTAATCGCAGAAAAAATAAGATTATAATGGTAATCGCAGAAAAAGTACGATTACAATGGTAATCGCAGAAAAAATACGACTATAATGGTAATCGCAGAAAAAAAATACAATTGCGATGTAATCGCAGAAAAAAATGCGATTCGTAAAAAAAAACGAATACGATTATAATTGTAATGGGAATTACGAATACGATTATAATTGTAATCGTAATTAAGAAACTTGCGATTACAATCGTAATCGTAATTGCGATTACGATTACGCCCAACACTGGATGCATCTAAAAATTAATTATTAATAGTCCATACTTTTGAAAAAAGGGCTTTTCGTCTCCATTCGTAGTGTCTTTGAAGTTTTTAAAGTAGGAGATCTAAAGGTTTGAAAAACGATTTTTTCGATGTCAGCTTTCTTGGAAATTTGGACTTTGAAAGAATGAAAAAAATAAATTTAAATTCTCAATGAGTTACTGGATCGGAAAATCCGACATGGACTTTAAAGTTTAAAAGTTGGATTGAATAATTTAATATGTTGCGATGTAAATTTCTCTAGGGAAATCGTAGGGATAATTAGGAATAATTTTGAGATATAAAAAGGTTTTCTTTTATGGACAGATGCGGTGACCTAGTTTTGAGTGCGGCAATTCGGGAAAAGGAGTCCCAGATGACTTTTTCCTCCGAACGACTCTAACGACATAAGGAGGTGGTAAAACGGGCTGGATGTCGAGGTAAACAAATAATTAATGAGCGTCTTAAAGGTTGGGAAGATCCCGTCTTTTGCTTAAGCCGACAATTAATTAGAGCGGTAGTCCGATGGGGGCGGGGGAGGTTGGTTCCGAGTTATGGAAAAGCGTGAGGCGGGTGGGCAAGTTCTCGGGAAAACTTTTACTTTTCCGACCTCCCTTCCACCCCGCGACCCTCTTTCCCTTCAACTTCTGCGCTAGACAGTTAAATTACCCTTAAAAGTCAAATCTCTCCGTGACTTAGGTTTCAGAAAAGTTTTTTGACTAGAAACTCTCACTTCACTTTATGATTTGGGTGAAAACCGCGAGAGAATAAATTTTTTTGCTTCCAAAATTTGAATTAAAGCTCCTGATATTGCCAATAAAACGTATTTTATTTGGAAGAACAAAAAGTTAGAACCGTAAAGAATCGCTTACTTCTTCTTAACATTAATCTCCCGTAAACTCGACGAAAAGAAACTGTTCACACTAGACACGACACCAACTTTTACTTTTTTTTTCTTTTTAAACCGTATCAAACTTTTTTTTTTCCACGAACGGAAGTTCTACTGTAGGGGAGGTTTTAGAGGTTTTATAAGGGCTTAAAACTAGACAGGAAAAAGGGTGAAGCAAAGGAAAGAAAAAAGAAAAAGAAACGTCCCTAGTATCCATAAGCAATAACATTTACATAGCCAACTTGAATAAAACGTGTCAAACATTCAGTTCTAAAACAGAACTTGTTTTTCCGACTTTTCTTTATGTCCTAATTGGAAAACTCGAAAAAAACTTTCTTGACGTCATTTTCATAAATTTTTATTGCCTAAATAAAATAATTTATTAGGTAGATTTTTTTTTAATGGGTATTACATATTTTAGAAGTGAACTTATTTAAAAAATTTTAACAGAATAATAATTAAAATTCCACAACAAATTGTGTTAATACATCTCTGAAAAATTAATTAAAAATGGTTTAAAGTATTAGAAACATTTTTATATTTAGTACTGGAGTGTATGAAAAAGTGCGTAATATTCTCTTGATGTTAAAAAAAAAATCTTTTCAAAAGACCAATTACAAAATATTAAAGAAACTTTTCAAGCTGTAATTAATAATCTGAGGGTAAAAAATTGCTTTTTCCGTTATAATTATGCATAATGGGGTAATTTAACAAAAATGGCTTACTTTGTCACGAATCTCCTGCCTCATCTTTTCCCTCTCTTCTTCCATTTTTCGATGTTTCTCTTTCCTCCGTTCTTCCGCCTCCCTGATGGCTTCTTGCCGCTCCCGCTCGGCCTCCTCCTCCTTCTCTTTGTCTCCTTCGTCATCATTGTCACCACCGACGGCTCCTGAGGGAAAAAAAGGACAAATTAATTTTATTTCGAAATAATTAATTATGTTTTCGAATCAAAAGCTAATCCTCATTTAATCAAAACACACTTCGTTTATCTTTTTATCCGATTTTGTTTATTTTGTTAATTTCAGCGGTTGTCAGAAAAAAAGGATAGAGCTTATTTTGACAGAGGCCATCGGGTACTGTGATAAACCACTCAGGGTGACGTCAAATCCGAGAGAAGATCTTGGGTGAAGACTTGTCATATTCAAGCCCCTCTGTTTCATCCTACTTTATCGTTATCCTCTTAACCCCCTCCCTCCTCTTCATTTTACGTCCTTACAGTCTTGTTTGTCTCGTCAATATTACTGACGTAAATAACGTCAATCGCACTCCTTTATAAACTTGACAGGGGCACGTAAACGATAAACTCTGTACCTCGGGTAAATATTTTGGTATTAGTTTTCAATAAGTAATTTTATTTTTAAAACTTCCTTCTTATCTTCCCTAAAGCAAAAGTTGGGGTTCCATAATTATAAAACAACTTGGAGATAGGTTTCTCCATTTTTCATTTTAAAGTGAAAAAAAGTACTGGTTGAAGAGCTTCCAACGAAAACTTCCTTAAAGAGAAGTATCTATATAGGAGGGGGAAGTATAACGGAGGGGAAGTAAAACTAGGGGAAGTATATGGGAGGGGAAGTATAACGGAGTGGGAAGTATATGGGAGGGGGAAGTTTAAGTGAGGGGTAGTATAACACATAAAATAAGATTTTTCAAGTTTTTTTTCGAAAATTTTCGGGTTTTCCTTTTTTTTTTTTGAAACATTTTCTAAGTTCTTTTTTTTCGAAAATTTTTCTAAGTGTCATGGTAGAAATAATGGGCTCTTTGGCCTAGGGATGTGCCTCTCGTAAGGGTAGAAGTATGAAATTTCTCCCTACTAAAAAAAAATAATAATAATTAAAAAGTGGCAATTTTTTTACACCAAAAATTTTAAAAAATATAAGGAGTGATTGGTGAAAATTGGTGAAAATCGGATTAACGGTTCGGCCGCAGCGAATTTTTTAAAATTTCAAACAGACATATCTCCGCCATTTTTTTCGAAATTCAAAAATCGCCCTCGTTAGTTTCTTGTTCTCCAACTAAGGAAAATTTGTGAAAATTTTGTGAAAATCGGATGAAAACTGTGGCCGTAAAGTGTTCCTGAAAAAAATGCTACGGACGGCCGGCCGGAACCACAGACAAAGTTGAGATCGGTGAAGATCCATATTCGAAAAAACCTGTGGAAGGTATCACAATAACTTCTTTAAGGAAGTTAAAAAATATTTTTTAGGCACGAGCAATTAAGCAAAAACTTAAGTGGTACAGGAAGATTCTATACTAAACCGTGAAGACTCCTAAGTCGTGAAGGCTTAGTATCATAAAACGCCTTATAAAACGCCAAGATTCCAAATAATCATTTTATAACCGATTATTTTTATTCTTGATTAAAAATGGAGTAGTAAGTTTTTTAAAATGTTTTATTACATTTTTTTTGAAACAATGGAGCAGATTAATAAGTTTTTCAACCGTGAAGAGACGCTTTATATTCATTACACAATTTATTACGTTGGCAATTTTATAAAGTGCTATATTGTAGTAGTTCTTTAATATTCATCCTCTCAGAAATTTTGTTTTTTTATATTTTTATGCCACTTAAGTTAATTCGAAAACCTTTAACTAGGTCAACTGGATTTGTACTATCTTAAAAGTTTTATGGGACAGGTTTATGTCTCTTTTTTTTCTGGATCAGTGAGAAAAATCTATTTTTCCCCTCTACGGAGCGATCCTATATGGATTTCGACCTAATTTGTTTTCGCCTTTTTTAAACCCCACATCAAGTCTAAAGAGTTTACGGACTGAAGGAGAAGAAAAGTACTGGTTTGAAGAGCTTCCAACGAAAACTTCCTTAAAGAGAAGTAACAATATAGGAGGGGAAGTATAACAGAGGGGACGTAAAACGGAGGGGGAAGTATATGGGAGGGGAAGTATTACGGAGGGGGAAATATTTTTTTTTAATTTTCTAAGTTTTTTCCTAAAATTTTCAGGTTTTTTTTTTTGAAAAATTTTGTAAGTTCTTTCTTTCGAAAATTTTTTAAGTGTCAAGGTAGAAATAATGGGCTCTTTGGCCTGGGATGTGCCTCTAATGGGTAGAAGTATAAATTTCTCCCTACTAAGGAAGTTAAAAAGAAAGAAGGGTGCGATTCTTTTAAAAGAAATCCTTATCTTTATGTTTTAGTAAGCTATGTGCGTTCAGGGAAAAAAACCTTCTAATGCATTATTAAAAAAACTGACTTTCTCAGATTTATTCGGGTCCTAAAAGATTTGAAGGCCGAAAAAATGTTTACCTAAATAAAAGTAGGGGAAAGTATTGAGGGGATGTTGTTTTAAGAAGTAGAGGGAGTATAAGTTCGATAAGGGGGATTCGGACTCACCATTGTACCTATGGGGAGGATCGTTGTGGACTGGGACCAGTTGTCTGAGAGTACTTCGGTGGATGTGGAGAGCGATGGTGGGGATGGTATAGGGGGTGGAGATGCCGGTAGAGGGGAAGCTGTCACTGGAGCAAATTAGCCGTTTGAAGGACAGGAAGGAGCGGTAAAGGGTAGGGGGTGAGAGTGCACCGATGGTGAAGGGTAGAGAGGTTTGGCGTGTTAAAAACTCTGTAGAAAAAAAAGGAGCTGACGCACTTGTCACCTAAAAACCTCTTTTCATGTTCAACCGAAAGTTTTATATTCTTTGAACTCAAAATATAATAAATAAAAACAAGCTTGTATATAGAAAACTTTTTTCTTGAGAACTAAAGAAAGTTGAGTTGATGCAAAGTTGGGAAATGGAGATAAGGGTTAAGTTAATATCGGTTAAGGAGTTGTCTCGGAAGAAAAAGATAGAAAACTGTTATAAACTTCGTTTAAACTTATCTCCAATGACTTCATTAAGATATTGCTCAACCTGGTCGAGTCCGATTCCGCACAAAAAAATGGAGGAGAAACATTTAATATTAGGTGTACAAAATGAAACTCGGCTAAAATCTACAAAATTCAAATTTAGTTTCATTGTACACCTAATAATAAAATTGTAGGAAATTTAATTCTCTATAAATTTGTACTTAATTATTTTTTTCTAGGATGCACCATTTTCGGAAAATAATTTTTTTTTAAATAAATTTATCTTGAAAACAGTGCGTCCTAGAGAAAAATGAATAGAATAAAAATTAAAGAGAATTGAATTTCCAACAGATTTTATTTAGTGCATTTTTTCAATATCTGTAACGGTTTACGATTTACAAGCCTTTAAAAATTAACCTTCTTAATGGTTATACTTCAATAACCTTCTTACACGGAGAAGGTCAACTTTTGATGGACTTTAACGCCTAAAATGTTTAAAATTTTGAAAAAATGAACTACTAGGTGTACAAAACTCGGCTAAAATCTACAAAATTCAAATTTACCCTGTGGCTGAGTTTCATTTTGTACACCTAATATCATAATTAAGAGCAGGCAGAAAATGACTGCACATAAACTTATCGTACATTTCAGATTGTATCAAGATGGTAATCACCCCGAAGAATCGTCCTGAATGGACGGTTATTATCCAGCTTTGAATAATATGACGATTAAAAGGCTTCCAGCAACCGATGGTTATCATCATTGAACTGCATATAAATTGGGGCGAATATTTCGGCAAAAAGTGTCCGAAATAGGCCTATTCGCAGAGGTTCGAATGTAAAAGCGTATTAAGCTGATGTTGAATAAACGTCAAAAGAAGTTTCTTATTTTTGGGCCAAATTGATGGGAGGTCAAAAGGTCGCAAGTTCAGAACGGATTAAAATATGCAGGCAATGTTTAGAGATATTCGTAACTTGTACATGCTAATGGATTTATTTTGAGAAAAGGGATGGAAGGCTGAAAACTCGGGAGAGCGAACACATTTGCCCCGACATGCAATTCCAATTAAACAAAATCAAATATGGAATGGAAGGCGACAAAACGGATTGAATTTTGAATTATATGATAATGGACGTGGGAGCGATTGTAATTGAATTAAACTTCCAGAGAATCCGGTAGTCGGATGAACTTGCGACCTCCGATACCTTGAAAGGTCGCGGGGTAGGGGAGGGTTTGATGGGGTTTTTGTGTTTGAGTTTCTAATGCAATTAGATATGTCAGTCAAACGGTCTATTACCCGCCCGCTCCGACAGCTCGAACCCTCGGATACATCGCACCCCGTTGAATAATCAAACCGGTTGCGTCCATTAGAGACGGCGTATTTATGCAGAACGTTGAATTTCTGCTCGGTCATTCTGACAGGTAACAATTCCAGAATAGAACGTAAACTCTCGACCCTCTCAAATTATTATAAACTCCCTTCCACCCCGTACTTAGCTCTCGACCCGGTCAGCTCACGTTTTTTGACAGTTGAGGTCGCCTGCATTATGTATGAGCGCTGGAGTTTCGAAGCTTTCGCTTTTATTAAACATTCTGACGGATACCATCCCTTCTAAATCCAATTTAATACTTTCCGTTTTAACCCATCATTCAGATCCATTTTCAATAGATTAAGCCCAAAAAAAATTTATTAACCCTAAAGTGATGAAGACG
This sequence comes from Orius insidiosus, assembly GCA_014119065.1. Taxonomy (NCBI): domain Eukaryota; kingdom Metazoa; phylum Arthropoda; class Insecta; order Hemiptera; family Anthocoridae; genus Orius; species Orius insidiosus. Next base: position 22,333 of record JACGAQ010002059.1, read on the forward strand.
GTCGCCGATAGTTTCTGACAAGGGATTAAGACGCCGGATTAAGAGAATGGGGATTAAGATCCAAGTTCAAAGTTTGAGACTTCAGGGGACCTTAGTGAGAAACCTTGTTTATCATAGCTTCGTAGAGTCAACCCTTCAAAATAGGCTTTCCCTACAACTTATAAATTATCACCAAAGGTCGAACGTTCAGAAGTTCAAACGTGAATGATGGATGAAAAACGTGGCAGGTTTTACCCGAGAAAAGTGGATTTTTTTTTTTACTGTCCATCTCCGATCTTGTCAAATTGACGTAGGGACAAGAGAAAGCAATAATTTTTCTTCAGCCTCTATTTTTTTTATTCTACCTTTCGAAACGGGAGGGTTTTACCAATTCAACGTTTTTTCCACCCATAAATATTCTAAAAGGAGTATTTCTTATGTACGAAACCCGACTAAATTATTTTTTTTAACAATAACTTTTCAATTTCCGATAAAAGTAAATAACGAAAAAAAAATTGCAGTTATAAAAAAAATTTTTTGCGATTTTTTATGTTTTACATTTAAACGAATTGCGGGTTTTTTCTATGCTTCAATTGACCCAATCGCGTGTTCTACGTGACTTCTCTCATTAAAGTTCTATACGTGCACGAGTTTCTCCAGAACTGCAATTTTTATTTAAAAAAGAAAATCAATTATGAACTTTATTTTAAAAGAATAAAAATGTTGCCTTAAACGTACAAGAAAATACAATCATTTTCTTGAAATCGGAGGGAAGTATATGGGAGGGGGATGTTTAAATGAGGGTAGTATAACAGAGGGTGAAGTATAACGGAGGGGGAAGTATATGGGAGGGGAAGTATAACGGAGGGGGAAGTATATGGGAGGGGAAGTATAACAGAGGGGAAGTCTAAGAGAGGGGAAGTATACGGGAGGGGGAAGTTTAAGTGAGGGGTAGTATAACAGAGGGTGAAGTATAACGGAAGGGGAAGTATAAGGGAACGAAAGTATAACGGAAAGGGATGTATAAGGGAGGGAAAGTATAAAGGAGAATTTTCCAAGTAATTTTTATTTAAAAAAAAATCAATTAGAACTTTATTTTAAAAGAAAAAAATGTTGCCTTAAAACGTACAAGAAAATACAATAATTTTCTCTGAAATCGGAGGCGATTTTGATTCCACTCTTTTAGATCAATTGATTTCCGGAGGCACCACCATTCATTCCGCTTCACTTGTGAATAGGACAATGATCAATCTTGCCAACGATTTTCGAGAACCTTTTTTTTTTCTTTCTCTTTTTTTTAAATAATGGGCCTGAAATTGAAAACTCACTTTTATTATTTAAGGCCTTATAAAAGGGTATGTGTAAAATGGAAAGGAATTCTCGTAATCCTAACACGTTGAATCTGTCCGCTAAAAGGGGAGAGGCTTTTAAGTGGATTTCACGAGAGGTCCGTTTAACCTCTTAAGAGCTACATTTCAATTAGTTTGAATCTAGTTTCCATTTAATTTAGAGGAAAAAAGTATTAGATAAATGAAGATGGGCACAGATGGCGGATATACAAGAAAAGGCTTAAGTACATTCGTTATCGGGGTGGGTCTTTGTTCTAGAATTGGTGCGTGAGCTAATGTACGTTCGTGTAAAGAGAATGGAGGGTTGAAAAGGGAACCCCTCTAATCAAGGCAAGGCAATTACACTGGTCGAAATGTTTTTTTCTTTTTTTAATAGACCCCCTAAAATCCGTGCTCTTTTTTTATTCTTAACCTTTTAACCGTAAAATGGTTTTTTAAGCGTTTTAAAAACGGAGGGTAAAGAAATCTTATGATACGTCTTAACTTGATAAGCCAATCGGCTCAGAAACCCCAAAGCCTTCCTTTACAAAAGATAAGTAGTTATTTCAGCTTCCTTTATCCTTAATACCAAAATAAAATAGTTCAAAACGTTATATCGAAAGCGGAAACGTGTTCGTGCGTTTAATATTGATGTCTAAGGTTGATTTAATTACGATGGAAATTAGACATCAAACGAGAATCATGCTAAAGTAATTAGCTACTGATAATTAGGCCTCTCCACGTCGTGGTCGATTAACAAGTTTTAATTGTGCGTGAACAAATAAACCAATGTCAACCATTGGAAAGTTACAAATTTTCTCCCTTGAAAAAGGGATATTAAAAATTGAGGTTTAGCGAGCTCTACTGACTTTTCAGATGCTGGGTTCGAATCCCAGTTATTGGCAATTTTTTCGTCATAAATAAGTTTTGAATAAAAAAAATGAACCCCATGGTACAGCCGCTAAAACCGCAAAATTCAGAAATAATTTTTTTCTCCCTTGAAAAAGGGGGACAAAAAGTTTTAAAAATTGTGGAGGTTTAGCGAGCTCGACTGACTTCTCAGGTGCTGGGTTCGAATCCCAGTTATTGGCAATTTTTTCGTCATAAATAAGTTTTGAATAAAAAAAATGAACCCCATGGTACAGCCGCTAAGACTGCAAAATTCAGAAATTATTTTTATTCTCCCTTGAAAAAGGGGAAAAAAAGTTTTAAAAATTGTGGAGGTTTAGCGAGCTCGACTGACTTCTTAAGTGCTGGGTTCGAATCCCAGTTATTGGCAATTTTTTCGTCATAAATAAGTTTTGAATAAAAAAATGAACCCCATGGTACAGCCGCTAAAACCGCAAAATTCAGAAATAATTTTTTTCTCCCTTGAAAAAGGGGGAAAAAAAGTTTAGAAAATTGTGGAGGTTTAGCGAGCTCGACTGACTTCTCAGGTGCTGTGTTCGAATCCCATTTATTGGCAATTTTTTCGTCATTAATAAGTTTTGAATAAAAAAAATGAACCCCATGATACAGCCCCTAAGACCGCAAAATTCAGAAATAATTTTTTTCTCCCTTGAAAAAGGGGGAAAAAAAGTTTTAAAAATTGTGGACGTTTAGCGAGTTCGACTGACTTCTCAGGTGCTGGGTTCGAATCCCAGTTATTGGCAATTTTTTCGTCAAAATAAGTTTGAATAAAAAAAAAATGAACCCCATGGTACAGCCACTAAGACCGCAAAATTCAGAATAATTTTTTTCATCGAGTTAGCGCTAATGATTTTAAAATTGCTTTAAAAAACATAAAAAACGATCAATTAGCTTTTTTGTAAGATTATTCCATAGGTTTGATTTTCTTTTTTTTTTTTTTTTTTAATTTTTTTTATTTTACGAGGGTTTCAACTACTCAGGTTATATCACCCTCGCGTCAGTGGTGTTTTCCGTCGAAAAAGTTCATTTAGGTACATTGGGTTCAATTTGGGGTCCGCCCGCTTTGAACCCTGGACCCCATTGATGAACGCCGTATCGCAATGTTTGGGATTAACGCCTTAACACGCGCGGCCACCGCGACGCTTAAGATTTTTCTTTTGTTCTAATTTTAATACGTTTTGAACGAGGGCATGAAAGCGTATTGATTTTTCCGAAATGGTGAGAGGGATTCTGAAATGTTTCGGTGGTGCGTTAAAATCCACGGTTGAAAAGCTTTTTGTTGTTAAGATAGAAGGTGGCAACGCGTATAAACGGAACACACGTTTGGATAACTTGAAATTTCAGCCTCCCCCGTCGAAAATATCTCCCGGGAGATGAGCATAGGTAGCACGTCTTTCGAAATCCCCATTAAAGTCCCTCTCATAATCCTTCCAATTAGCTAATAGCACTATCCCGGAGAAAACCCTTCCCCCCTCTCCTTTTCATCTTAGCTACCTCTAATTATATAGGCTGTATAGCGTACAGGGGATGTTTGAGTCCCCCCCATTTCCAACCCTCGTTCCGCTTGTTCAATCCTTTCAATGAAAGTTCATTTAATTAAAGCGAGTTTCTTTCTCCCTTTTTCGCCCTAGACACCCTTAAAACCTTACAAAGTCGGATTCCACGACGTATTTAGTCAAATACAAAGGCAGTAAAACTAACGATTTTCTTTTTTCTAATAAACAAATCAACAACATAGTAGCAAACCTCATATAAAGTACTGGTTTGAAGAGCTTCCAACGAAAACTTCCTTAAAGAGAAGTATCTATATAGGAGGGGGAAGTATATAGGAGGGGAAGTATAACGGAGTGGGAAATACTCGTATATGGGGGGAAGTATAACGGAGTGGGAAGTATTTGGGAGGGAAGTATATGGGAGGGGGAAGTCTAAGTGAGGGGTAGTATAACAGAGGGTGAAGTATAACGGAGGGGGTAGTATAAGGGAACGAAAGTATAACGGAATGGGATGTATAAGGGAGGGAAAGTATAAAGGAGAATTTTCCAAGTTTGTTTTTTCGAAAAATTTTCTAAGTTTATTTTTGAAAAATATTGTCCGAGTTTAGTTTTTTTCCCAAAAATTTTCCGAGTTTTGTTTTCGAAAGATTTTCCAATTTTTTTCAATTTTTCGAGTTTTTTTCGAAAAATTTTCCGGGTTTTCTTTTTTAAATTTGCGCTTTTTTAACTTTTTTTTTGAAAAATTTTAAGTGTCAAGGTAGAAATAATGGGCTCTTTGGCCTAGGGATGTGCCTCTCGTAATGGGTAGAAGTACGAAATTTCTCCCTACTAAAAAAAATTAATAATTAAAAAGAGGCAATTTTTTTACACCAAAAATTCTTAAAAAACAAGGAGTAATTGGTGAAAATTTGGTGAAAATCGGATTATCACCGCATACATATCTCCGCCATTTTTTCGAAATTCAAAAATCGCCCTCGTTACATTCGTCTTCACAGGCTAAAGAAATTTGTGTAAAAATTTGGTGAAAATCGGATGAAAACTGTGGCCGTAAAATGCTCCGGAAAAATGCTACGGACGGCCGGCCGGCACCAAAGACAAAGTTGAGATCGGTAAAGATCAATATTCGATTTAACCCTCCGGGGTCTGGAAGACCCCAAAAACCCGACGTGGAGGGTATCACAATAACTTCTTAAAGGAAGTTAATGATAACGACCTAAATATTTACTTCCTCGAAAATAAAAAATGTAGCAATTCAAAGATAAAATGAGAATAAATTACAAAGAGTTTCGAGAACTTGATTAAATTTCACCGAGAGAGATAAAGCATTCGAAATTGAAAGAGAAAACCTCGTTTCCTCGTGTTCAATTAGAATTAAATATGTTATAAAATTCGTTGCTTTTGGTAATTGAAACATCCTTTATTTATCTCTTATATTGAAATTTCCTTATTAGTTACGTTAAAGAGGATGGAATATTGTTATAAATTGAGGTAGAAAATCTCTTCTCGTAAGAAGAGTGGCGCGAAAGGCGCTAAGTGGGATTTGCAGATGGCGAGGAGTTTAGCGGAAAGCGAGGAAGTTCAACCACTTTAGTTAAGTGCCTTTTCAGAGCCGACGCCGCCACTATCAGGGCGAACAGGGTACCCTTCAACCATCGGCCTCGCTTACAATAATCGGTCCGAAACTAAGGAAAACCTCGTCTAAAAAAAAAAAAAAAAAAAAAAAACCACTCTTTAATAAATACTTTTAAAAACGGAAATGAAAAGAGAACTTTTAATTTATCTGATTCATTTTTTTGTGAGAAATTAATTAAATAATTTATAAGTATATAAGGAAAGGTAAGAGGGCTCAATTAACTCAAGTGTGTGTCAGAAGCAATGCCTCCCCTTAAACAACTTTTGAACCCTTTAACTATGAACGACTCGCTATTTAATTATCAAACACAAACCCTTTCTGTTGTTTATTTAAATAATAAACATTAATTATAAAATCCCGTAGAAATGTAATGAAATTAACATTCCTCTTGTATAAATAAAATTAAAACAATGTGTGATCGACTGGTTTTTTAAAAGTTGTAAACTGTAAATAAAAAGTATTAAGGGAATAAAACGATTTTATTTATGTTAGTTTATAAATATTTAAATGAAGTATATAGGAGGAAAGGAGAGACGAAAAGGGAGCCCATGGGTGTCGTACAACGGTCTTGACGTTCCGGAGGAGCATTAACATAGCCCTTGGAGATATGTAGATCACGACCCAGTTTCCGAAAAAAAGCCCGTGCTGAATATTATTTTTATTGTTTAATAACCAAAGATGTAAAAACCTACTAAATAAAACGATAAACGGATTTATGTTGTTGAAAATATAATTAATAAAAGGTTTGAAGAGCTTCCAGCGAAAACTTCCTTAAAGAGAAGTATCTACTTATATAGGAGGGGAAGTATACGGAGGGACGTAAAACGTAGGGGGAAGTACGTATATGGAAGGGGAAGTATAACGGAGTGGAAGTATATGGAGGGGAAGTTTTTCAAAAAATTTTCGGAGTTTTTTTTTCGAAAACTTTTCCGAGTTTTTTTTTTTCAATTTTCCGAGTTTTTTTCGAAAAAATTTCCGGGTTTTCTTTTTTAAATTTGCGTTTTTTTAACTAAGTTATTTTTCGAAAATTTTTTGAGTGTCGAGGTAGAAATAATGGGCTTTTTGGCCTAGGGATGTGCCTCTCGTAACGGGTAGAAGTATGAAATTTCTCCCTACTAAAAAAAAATTAATAATAAAAGTGGCAATTTTTTACACCAAAAATTCGTAAAAAATATAAGGAAATTGGTGAAAATTGGATTAACGGTTTAAGGAAGTTAAAAAAAGCAGCTGATTATAGAATTTAAAAAATGGCGATTTTTTGTGTAAACGTTTCTTGAGTTTAAGATCGATGAAAAGTAAGTACGGTAAACATGAAGAATTAATTTTGATCCTTTTTAGTGAGGCGGTGGGCGCATTCTGATATTCCGAAACCAGATTTCGAATGCCATAGACGTGAATCGACTGAGGACCCTGAAGAAAGCACATGGGAAAATTCATATAACAGAAGGCTTTTTTCATATTTTCCCACAGCAGGTGAGATTCATATTGGCTTTTTCGCGACTGATTTCGTTATAGTTTTATTCACTGGAGGGATGTACGCAGCAAAAACGGTAGTGACGCAACTTTTGGGGTCGATGAGCGCATCAGCCGATGTCCTTGCGATGGCACAGGTCGAACTTAAGCTTGACCTCATTCCTCCAGGGCAGATGCTCACCACAAAATGGCGCGGCAAACCTTTATTCGTCAAACACCGGTAATAAATGAAGGTTGGGGAAAATAACAGGGTATTCCCCATATTATTAGGTGTAATGAAACTCAGCCACAGGGTAAATTTGAATTTTGTAGATTTTAGCCGAGTTTCATTTTGTACACCTACTAGTTCATTTTTTTCAAAATTTTAAACATTTTAGGAGTTAAAGTCCATCAAAAGTTGACCTTCTCCATGTAAGAAGGTTATTGAAGCCTAACCATTAAGAAGGTTAATTTGTAAAGGCTTGTAAATCGTAAACCGTTACAGATATTGAAAAAATGCACTAAATAAAATCTGTTGGAATTTAATTCTCTTTAATTTTATTCTATTCATTTTTTCTCTAGGACGCACTGTTTTCAAGATAAATTTATTTCAAAAACAAATTATTTTCCGAAAATGGTGCATCCTAGAAAAAAATAATTAAGTACAAATTTATAGAAAATTAAATTTTCTACAATTTTATTTATTAGGTGTACAAAATGAAACTCAGCCACAGGGTAAATTTGAATTTTGTAGATTTTAGCCGAGTTTCATTTTGTACACCTAATATTTGAGCTTTGTGTACAAAGATTTCAATCATTTGTTCATAGACTACCTCAAGAATGGGACAAAGAACGTGAGACGCCATTGTCAATGTTGAGGGACCCGGAAAGGGACGAAGACAGAACCAAAAAACCCGAGTGGCTCGTCGTCATCGGAGTTTGCACACATCTAGGTTGTGTACCTATTTCAAATGCAGGTAAAATTTTTTTTTCAAATGTTGGAAATAATTTTTTAGGAGATTACAACGCATTTTACTGCCCTTGTCATGGATCTCATTATGACCATTCAGGGCGTATAAGGAAAGGGCCCGCTCCGACAAATTTGGAAGTTCCTAAATACCAGTTCATCAATGATAACACGATTTTAGTAGGATAAAAATTTTATTTACCGACATTATTATTTTCTATCTGGAATTTTTTTCAATCTTGGAGGTTTTTCTTTTAGTGAAAAGCCAATAATAAAATTAGAAGACGATTTGTTCCTTGTGATTGAAAAAAAAGAATCAACAGGTGGTCGCCATGGAGACTATCAAAGTCAACGATTTTATAATCCTGAAGTCCAGATTTCCTCGGGCGTTTTTACCTTATCGAGTAAAATAACACACTGTTCTCAAACAAAAGGCGTAAAAAAAAAGGAGTTTTTCCCTCTTTCTCATTTTCCATTTATAGGGAAAGCTTTTCATTTCCCACGCACGAGTTTTAGAGCGTAAATATTGTGATTTCATAGTAGACTATGAATGAGACGTTTTTGATCTTTGGGAAAACTTTGGAGCGTTTTGAATGTTTAAACGTGTTTTCGGAAAGGGCGGGAGTTCGTGCATGATTGACTAATTATTCCGAAGGGTTACGAGTTTTCCGCAGGCCCAGAGGGGACGACGAGAAAAGGGCCGAAACCCCCACTCCACAAAGCCGATCATTCATTCAACATTTTCAAATATACATCGCCCGTCTTAATCCGACTAATGTGGGAGTCTCCCATCTCCTAAAATATTCAGAATCAGATCTTTGACGGCTGTCACAATCAAAACACGTAATGATCAATTCAAGAATCCCGGAGAACTTCTCAAAATGGAAGTCCAGATTTACATTCATATTTTATAAGAAACGATTTCACCCCTCACTCCCGGGAAAAATTCAATAAACGGATTGAAAAACCTTTTCTCCGGAATTTAAGTTAAGATTCCTTTCTTGAAAATTTGTTTGTCCTATTCTACTTTTTTCTTTCCGAATAAAATCATCCAATATCCGACATTTTGCAAAAAGAATTTTTTTAAACAAAACGAGATTTCTTTAATTTCCTAACAAAAAGACACTTGAGAAAATGACATTTATTAAAACGCATTTATCAAATTATCTATTAACTAGGGGGGCAAGCCCCCCTGAGGCCTTCGGCCTCCAACCCCCCTCCGGCTACATCCGGATTTTTGAACCGTATAGAAGACGTGCTCTGTTGCGCAGGGAAACCGCAATAAGTTTGAAAGTCGTATGTTTTTTGCGAATAGTAGAAAATTTGCTCTAAAGTATGGATGTCCCCATAGAATGTGCTCTTTTGTACGCGAGTGTAGTTGTGCGACTACATTTGGTTTTGGTCCGCATAGAAGACGTGCTCTGTTGCGCAGGGAAACCGCAATAAGTTTGAAAGTCGTATATTTTTTGAAAGTAGTAGAATATTTGCTGTTAGGTGAGTAAGTCCCCAATAAATTTGATCTTCTGTACGCTGGTCTAGTTATGCGACCAAATCTGGATTTTGGTCCGCATAGATAACCTGCTCTGTTGCACAGAGATACCGCAATTAGTTTGAATGTTTGATATTTTTGGTATGCAATACAAAATTTGCTCTATGCTGAGAAAATACCCATACAATTTCCTCTTCTGTATGCGAGTGTTATTCTTGTCCGACTACATCTGGATTTTGGTTCGCAATATAAAACGTGCTCTGTTGCGCAGGGAAACGTAGTCGGTTAGCGTGTTAGATATTTTTTGCATGTGGTAGAAAATTTGCTCTGCGTTGTGGGAGTTCCACATTTATATTTGCTCTGCACGCGGAACTTGTAGGGGGGGGGGGATTAACTTTCTTTCGGCATAACTGTCTGTCTTCTGTTGCCGATGAAAATCGCCCCAAGTTAGCATGCTAGACATTTTTTTGAACTTGAGAACTGATTTGCTCTGCGTTGAGGGAGTTCCACATTTATAATTGCTCTGCACGTGGATCTTGTTGGGGGGGGGGGGGGTAGCTTCCTTTCGATATAACAGTCCGACTTCTGCTGCTTTGAAAAAAGCCCCAAGTTAGCATGCTAGACATTCTTTTGAATTCCAGTACTGAATTGCTCTTTGCTGAGGGAGTTCCACAATTATATTTGCTCTAAACGCGGATCTTGTTTGGGGAGGGGGGATGTAGCCCCTTTCAGTTTAAGGTTTCTTCATTTGTTGCCTTAAAAAACGCCCTATGTTAACAGGCTAGACGTACCCCCTTTTCCACCGTTCATCTTAATATTTCATCGATTTTGGAATTTTTTACGCAGAAACGGACTTCATATTCGTGTTCCTCGACCCAAAAAACGTTAGAGGCCAAGTTTAGTTCGAAATCAAAAAATATTTTTTCCCCGCCCTAAATAAATGGCCCAAAATGGCGAAAATCGCGAGTCGGATTTTGACTTATAAACTTCAAAAATTCATATCTCAGCTTGTGTTAAAGCCACAGAGACGCTCCCAGGCTTATTTGAAAGCTTAAGGTCCCTTCTTTTTATATTTTTTGGTCCGGTTCTTCTAAGTCTATTCCTTCTACCTTAAAACCCCGTTGAAACAAAAAACTTTTTCAATCTACTTTCCAATTTTTTTAACCCACTTGGAATTTTTTTAGACCTCCACCGATTTTTTCTAGCGTTTATTTCTACAGCCTGCACCCCCCAAAAAAGTTTCATCGAAATCGGTCCACCCGTTCTCGAGTTATAAAATGAAAACTGAAAATTAATCAAAATCCCCAGGGGGTACCCTTAACAAACCCGCTGCCGCGCCCCGCATCGATTTAATTTAAAAAATTTGGGAAAAATAGCTAGAGATTTTAGAACCCCCATGATATGTATATCAAAATACGCGGAATTTTACCTACTTTCACGTGGTATAAATTTTGAAAGGTTGATATTTTTTTAGAAATTTTTTAGTGGTGAAAAACGTTATTTTTCCGTTCTAGATCCAATCAGGAATTTTTTTAGGCAGAAACGGACGTCATTTTCGTGTTCCTCGACCCAAAAAACGTTAGAGACCAAGTTTTGGTCGAAATCAAAAAATATTTTTTCCCGCCCGAAATAACGGGGCCAAAATGGCGAAAATCGAGAGTCAGAATTTGACTTACAAACTTCAAAAATTCATATCTCAGCTTGTGTTGAAGCAACAGAGCCGCTCCCAGGCTCATTCGAAAGCTTAAAGTCCCCTCTTTTTTTATTTCTTCGTCCGGTTAATTTTCGAGAACTCCTTCTACCTTAAAACCCCGTTTAAACATAAATTTTTTTCAATCTACTTTCCAATTTTTTTAACCGACTTGGAATTTTTTTAGACCTCCACCGATTTTTTCTAGCGTCCATTTCAACAGCCTGCACCCCCAAAAAAAGTTTCATCGAAATCGGTCCACCCGTTCTCGAGTTATAAAATAAAAACATAAAATCTGACGAAATCTTAAGGGGGTACCCTTATCGAAACGCGGGGATACCGAAAAACCCTTTATTTTAATTCCAGTTCGAATCAGGATTTTTTTAGGCAGAAACCGACTTCGTATTCGTGTTCCTCGACCCAAAAAACGTTAGAGACCAAGTTTTTGTCGAAATGTAGCCCCTTTCAGTTTAAGGTTTCGTCTTTTGTTGCCTTGAAAAATGCCCTATGTTAACAGGCTAGACGTACCCCCTTTTCCTCCGTTCATTTTAATATTTCATCGATTTTGGAATTTTTAAGGCCGAAACCGACTTCATATTCGTGTTCCTCGACCCAAAAACGTTAGAGACCAAGTTTTGGTCAAAATCAAAAAATATTTTTTTCCGCCCTTAATAACGGGCCCAAAATGGCGAAATTCGAGAATGGAAATTTGGCTTAAAAACTTCAAAAATTCATATCTCAGCTTGTGTTGAAGCCAGAGAGCTGCTCCCAAGCTTATTTGAAAGCTTAAGGTCCCTTCTTTTATATTTTTTTGTCCGGTTCTTCTAAGTCTATTCCTTCTACCCTAAAACCTCGTTTAAGCATAAATTTTTTTCGATCTACTTTTGAATTTTTTTAACCCACTTGGAATTTTTTTAGACCTCCGCCGATTTTTTCTAGCGTTGATTTCATCGGCCTGCACCCCCAAAAAAAGTTTCATCTAAATCGGTCCACCCGTTCCCGAGTAATAAAATAAAAACTGAAATTTTATCAAAATCATAAGGGTACCCCCTTACAAAATCCCGGGAGCGCGGCAGCGTTCCGCACCTTATTCCTACACGGATTTTCAAAAAATTCGGGAAAAATGTTAAAGAACTCCGAACCCCAATATATTATATATCAAACAACGCGGAATCTTGTCTACTTTCACGTGGTGTAAGTTGTTTTAAAATATAAAATCATCTGCTATTTTTAAAATGGCAAAAACTCAAGAAAAACGTGAAAAAGGGCGTTTTTTTCGGCAACTTTCGAATTAAATATCTCCGGTCGAAATCAAGCTACAGAGCCGCGGCAAAGCACTCCAGCTGGCTTTTCTGCTAAAGTTTCGAACCTTTTTTGTCCGGTGTCTCTATCTGTTATAGTTTTTTTTCGGCGAATTAAAAACCGTGGATTTTATAGCATTTCTGTACATTTCGAAAAAAATTTTCAAAAATAAAAAAAAAATACTTCCGGATTTTTTAAAAATACGCGACAAAAATTAGGTTAAACAGGACACTTAAAATAACATCAGAGTATTTTTTTCAAAAAATCTAGATTTTATCCCGAATTTTAAGAAAATGGGAAAGTCGGAAAAACGGGAAAAACGTCAAAAAGAGGCCTTTTTCGGCGTTAAACTCGCGAAAAAATTATAAAATATAATTTTAAAAATACGCGACTATTTTTCCACTAAAATACAGGCGATTTAGGAGCTAACGAAAGCGGTCCGGGATTTTTAGGAGCGTCACAGCGCCCTCAGGACTTTTTGGCGTTTTCCCCGATTTTTTCTCCTCGTCGGTCCTCGTTCTAGCGCTATATATATATGGATCATTCCTCCCTTTTAATAAAGAAAAAAAATTTTTCTTTTGCTATTTAATATTCATATTTTGTAGCTGAGGAGAGAAAAAAAATGAGAAAACCACCACTCAGCGGGCTTTTAAAGAGGAATCTAGGTCGAGTAGTTTTCTTCATACGGTTCTCATTTTTATGCAAAACCATTAACGTTTTATATTATCCTTTCGCTTCAATTGTTCTGGTTTTAATATACTTAGAATTTTTACGATGTATTATAAAAAATGTTTATTACCCTATAACTTTATTTTATTCTCATGTACGGTCGTGTGCGGGACGTGTAAGGCTGGAAACATGAATAAGGAATTTTTATGCTTACAAAAGTCAATTTTTAATTCAGCGATTTATTCAAAAAAAATTTGGCTCTAAACCCTGTAGCGTTTAAACAAAGTATTAGGTATAAAAAATGAAACTCAGCCACAGGGTAAATTTGAATTTTGTAGATTTTAGCCGAGTTTCATTTTGTACACCTAGTAGTTCATTTTTTCAAAATTTAGAACATTTTAGGCGTTAAAGTCCATCAAAAGTTGACCTTCTCCGTGTAAGAAGGTTATTGAAGTATAACCATTAAGAAGGCTAATTTTTAAAGGCTTGTAAATCGTAAACCGTTACAGATATTGAAAAAATGCACTAAATAAAATCTGTTGGAAATCCAATTCTCTTCAATTTTTATTCTATTCATTTTTTCTCTAGGACGCACTGTTTTCAAGATAAATTTATTTAAAAAAAAAATTATTTTCCGAAAATGGTGCATCCTAAAAAAAAATAATTTTAGGTGTACAAATGAAACTCAGCCACAGGGTAAATTTGAATTTTGTAGATTTTAGCCGAGTTTCATTTGTACACCTAATACCTACAAAACGGTATTGTTCATTAAGTGGTGTGTTGGCGATAAGGACAAAATCCTATAAAGGCCCATGTTTTGTTCATTCTCTGCGCTATTGGCGCAGCACTATTCCCCTCACTTCACCCCGACCGCTCCCAGCGCCCAGCAAAGCACAGAAAGCGACGAGTGATGCGATCATCACGTAGTTCATTTCTTCCCCAACAGATGGCCAGTTTTTGCATGTCACTAGCGCCACGGGAAGCCAAGATATTAAATATCATAGAGAGGCTTCCCGCTGGGCAACTATAGTCGCCTGCAGTCTCGAAAGGGTTAAAAAAGAAGGACTGAGCTGTATTTTTAATACCCCTAATGAGATCATAATTAACAGTATCAGTTACGAAAATGATTTCTATGGCCACTGGTTTTTGTTTTAAACCACAGAGTAAAAGAGGAAGGACATCGTTATATCCTGAGGACGACGTTAATTAAAGGGACAAGACTAATTAATACCAACCACGATATTGTTATCCTTTCCCTAGTTGACAGTATGATTCTTTTCCAAAATCCAGGCTTGACAATCTTAATCCTTATATGAAAATTGTCATTTGTGGGCTTGTATATTTTTTTAGCTTTACAAGTGAGGTTAAAAATAAATAAAGTCTAAAGGGCGTTGAGACAATAAATGTTCTCTCCTTAATCTTCGTTTTTTTTTCTTCTTTTTCGCTTGACATAAGAAGAAAAAGGATGAAGATTGAATGAGCCTTTTTCGACAATAGGGGCGCCATACGTCTTCTGATCGTAAACATATGTGACCTCTTTTTATTACCCAGACTTAAGTTTTTATGTCTTTATTTTCACAGAATATCCAATGCCATCAGTTCAATAAAGCAGTTTCTTTAGCATTTTCGAAAAATATAAGGAAGTCACTACTCGTGGAGGAAGCAATCCTTGAGGTCATGAGGCTTTTGTATTTATTTTAACAAAACTTCTTTTAACTTCCTTAAAGATTGTGATACTCTCCATGTCGGGTTTTTGGGTAGGTTCTTCAGACCCGGAGGGTCAAATCGAACATTGATATTTACCGATCTCGACTTTGTCTGTGGTTCCGGCCGGCCGTCCGTAGCATTTTTCCTGAACACTTTACGGCCACAGTTTTCATCCGATTTTCACCAAATTTTCACACAAATTTCTTTAGCCGATTGCCAAAATTGCCACTTTTATTATTATTTTTTTTAGTTGGGAGAAATTTCATACTTCTACCATTACGAGAGGCACATCCCTAGGCCAAAGATCCCATTATTTCTACCTTGACACTTCGAAAAATTTTCGAAAAAAAAGAACTTAGAAAATTAAAAAAAAAAAGCCGGAAAACTTTTTGGAAAAAACGGAAAAAACAAAACTCGGACAATTTTTCAAAAATAAACTTGGAAAATTCACCTTTATACTTTCCCTCCCTTATACATCCCCTTCCGTTATACTTTCGTTCCATTATACTTCCCCCTCCGTTATACTTCATCCTCTGTTATACTACCCCTCACTTAAACTTCCCCCTCACAAATACTTCTCCTCACATATACTTCCCCCTCCCATATACTTCCCCTTCCTTATACTTCCCACTCCGTTACACTTCCCCTCCCATATACTTCCCTACGTTTTACTTCCCCTCCGTTATACTTCCCCCTCCTATCTGGATACTTCTCTTTAAGGAAGTTTTCGTTGGAAGCTTATCGAACCAGTACTTTTAAAAAAAAAATTTATAAAAATATGAAAAGTATCCCGTGAAAATCAGACGAACGGTTCGGCCGCAGCGCAGTTTTTAAAATTTCAAACGTTGACTTTATAGTGGATTATTAAAAACCCCTTTTAAATACAAAAAACTTAATTGAAAGTCAACCTAAAAATAATCACACGTCGGGATTATCTGATATTGACTGAGGGGTTCGTTTTATTGAATGTCTGTTTTCCCTTTGATAACCTATACGTATTTGTCTTATTTTAATAAGTTTCGCCTGTTAAATAATTAAACTTATCATCCCCATTGTTTTAATGAAAATGAGATAAAACTTCTATTTTGAAATACAGTCGAAGCGTAATTTTGTGATGAAAATTCACGATAAGAGGTTACAAGCGGTCGGACGCGAATGTGTTATTTGATCTATTGAAAAAGGATTGGTTTTTCCCCCTCGCCCATGAATCGATTCTACACTTGATTGCTTTCCTTCACACCCCATTGCACGATACCTTCGCTATCTCCGTGGATAAAGGCGCAACCCGTGTTCTGCGGACACGGCTAAACTTCTGGGATGCTCCCTACATATTCAACAGTCGTTCTTACATATATTTTAAGGAAAAAAATTTTTTTTTTAACAAATTCCTTAATCCAAGTTTAAAAAGAAAGTTTTTTTTCTGATGGTTATTCGGTTTGAGTCTCCCCACAAAAAAGTTTCAAAGAGTTAGAAGGATTTGAAAACTTTTACTTTAATACTTTTTTAATTGTTATAAATTTTAAAAATTTTTTTTATGGTTTAAAGTATAAAAATAAATTCAAAAGCTGTCACAAACACCGGTTACAAGTTTAAAATAATGACAAAATCCTTTATTTTATAGATGTGAAAACTTTTTTTGTTATCGTTTTTGTTTGTACATATGCAAGGTCTTCAGGAAACAGAATATCGGGGAAAATTTATTCCTTTTGAATATTCATCAGGGTGTAGGGCTCACGGTTGAGATAGTCTTAGCTGGCCGGAGCCGTTTAAAATTAATTTAAACCCGAGAATAGGCGGAGAAGACGTGACTCGCTTCCATACGGACTTCCCTGCAGGATTAACCCTATAAAGAAAAGTAACGATTTTCCGATAAAAAAAAAAGATGTATTTGATTATTTTCAATTATGGATCTCTGAATAAAAAGCGTTTATTACTCTTTAAGCTTTTACGTCTGCTTCTGAAAGGTTCCCTCCTCAAAAGATTGACTAAAGGCCTTTTATTGTATCGACGTAACAAGGGAAAATATTAGAAAGGGAAGCTGTAAACTTAGCTGTAAACTTAAGTTTCCGTAAAGTGTGCACGGTTTATCTATAACAAGTTAAACTTGAGTTCATGAGCCACCTTCGCACGCCCCGAGTTAAACTGTTTCCGACGTTCCCTCAACTTGCAACTCATCACATTCTCGAAATTTGAATTCGCGCTTTTTCTTTAAAACTGGGGTATTTAAATTATTTTAAGTTAATTAAGATCCTTTTGGCTTTTAGCGACTTGAATTCCATGAGGCCACATGCGAGTCCTTTGGTATGTTTAATTAAACCAGATTCACTCTGGTAAACCCTGGTTTTCTCCGTCTTTATTTAAATATTGATTTAAAAAAATCTCTAAATAATCGGATTTAATTTTTTGTAGTTTCAGTCTCTTTTTATTGGTTAAATTTAATTTAATTTAATGGTTGGTTTGAGGGTTGCAAGTTATATGCTCAAATTTTACGATAAAATTGTTGGTTTAAATTTGTTTTTTAGTGCTGCAATCTAAAAGAAACAATCAGAACTAAACAAAGCTAAAAACCGTAATTTTAAGTTTTGAATTTGCTCCCAATTTACAAAAAATTGACTGTGGTTAAGAAAAACTCTCTTAGCTTTAGTTTTAACCACTCATAAATTTAAATACAAACTCGTTTTATCGATTTTTTTAATTTGTTCATAAAAGTAAACCCTGGTTTTCTCCGTCTTTATTCAAATATTGATTTAAAAAAAAAATTTCTAAATAATCGGATTTAATTTAAATATCTTTTTTGTAGTCTCTTTTTTGATTAAATTTTATTTAATTTAATTATTGGTTGGTTTGAGGGTTGCAAGTTATATGCTCAAATTTTACGTTAAAATTGTGGGTTTAAATTTGTTTTTTAGTGCTGCAATCTAAAAGAAACAATCAGAACTAAACAAAGCTAAAACCGTAATTTTAAGTTTTGAATTTGCTCCCAATTTACAAAAAATTGACTGTGGTTAGGAAAAAACTCTCTTATCTTTTAGTTTTATTAAACACTCATAAATTTAAATACAAACTCGTTTTATCAAATTTTTTAATTTTGTTCATAAAAGTAAACCCTAGTTTTCTCCGTCTTTATTCAAATATTGATTTTAAAAAAAATTCTCTAAATAATCGGATTTAATTTAAATATCTTTTTTGTAGTTTCAGTCTCTTTTTATTGGTTAAATAAAAACTCTTTTGATAAAATAATTTCTTGAAATCCTTTTCAAGGTAAATAATAAATTTTCTTGAATAAAAACATTTTTCTTTATAGAAAATCGAACAACCTAAAATGGATAAAATTAGACGATGGGTAAACGCCTGAAATTGAAGGGAGGGCCTAATGCTTATAAAGTGTCTGCATTAAGCTAATGTATCGGGCATTAGCGAAAAAAAAGGCAATAAAAAAAGTGGTTTCTTCTTCAATGATCGGTTAACTTTTTGAAGTTTTGTTATTCTCGATGAGGGTATTTAGATATTTTCCGAACAAAATAGGACAATGCCGTTAGGGAACGGCAGCTGTGCTAAAAGGAAAAGACTGAACCTTTTCTCGGCCATAATTCCTCGGGCTGCCTCTTACATCGGCTTCCAGAAATGTTTTACTGCCAACTCTAAATAACATCGGGGGAGAAACTCGACGCCAACGAGTTTTGTTCGCTTGGTAAACATAAACTTTTTGTTAAGAAAACAAAAATTCTTTTTTCCAACATCATGAAATTATTTTTAATCAATTAAAGATTGTTGGAGATTGGGTAGAGATCCTACTTACCTAAATAGAAAAATATTGAAAGGTCTTGATATTATTGTCAGCAGAAAAGGGGAAAAAATCGAGGTCAAGGCTTTTGTTTGCGACGAAAAGAGGGGAGGAAAAAAAAGTTTTGATTTACGAGATAGAACTATAGGGAGTGCTTGGGGCACAAAAGGTAATGGAGGTTAGGCTGCGATATCTCCAAACGAATCCATCCCAATCTTGTTTTTCCCCCTTGAAAAAAATCCGCTGATGACTTATCTTCGTAAAATCTTTTTTGGTAAAGACCACCTTTTTTCTTTAAAAATCAAAAGCTTTTATTTAGAACTTTGACGGTTTAATGAGAGCCTTGGAATAATGTGCGTTTTCGACCTCGTTTCCGGTACAATTAATGGGCTCCTCCCTCCCGATATCTTGTTAAGTTAAAAAAGTGGAAGGGGGTCGAAATCTTTTGTTCGAATTTCAACGACTTTATCCTGTTTTAAGTTCTAGTCAAGTTTCCCCGATTAAAACTTCAGGGAGGAAAGATCATCTGGCAAACTCACCGTTACGGAGCAAAGGGTGTTCCAGAAAAGTTAATAATCGCTATTTTAGGGTTTTTGAAATGTTTTAGATTATGAAAGGTTGTAAATACGTTGTATCTACTTCAAGTCATTATACTCTCTAAACATGGTGTTTATGGAAAAAAAAAGTACTTGTTTGATGAGCTTCCAACGAAAACTTCCTTAAAGAGAAGTAACAATATAGGAGGGGAAGTATATGGGAGGGGGAAGTATATGGGAGGTGGAAGTATATAGGAAGGGGAAGTATAACGGAGGGGACGTAAACCGAGGGCGAAGTATATGGGAGGAGAAGTAGAGGAGAAGTACAACAGAGGGGGAAGTATAACGGAGGAGGAAGTATAAGGAAACGAAAGTATAACGAAGGGAAGGAAAGTATAAAGGAGGGGGATGAATAAGGAAGGGGGAAGTTGAAAAATTTTTTTACAAAAATTTCCCGGTTTTTTTTTATTTTTGAAGTTTTGTTCCAAAAATTTCTTTTTTTTTTCGAAAATTTTTTGGGTGATCTTTTTTAAATGAGCCCCCCCTTTTTTTGAAAAATTTTTAAGTTCTTTTTTTCGAAAAAGTGTCGAGGTAGAAATAATAGGCTCTTTGGCCTAGGGATGTGCCTCTCGTAATGGGTAGAAGTATGAAATTTCTCCCAACTAAAAAAAAAAATAATAAAAGAGGCAATTTTAACGGCGTAACTGGCACCACAGGCAAAGTTGAGATCGGTAAAGATCAATATTCGATTTGACCCTCCGGGGTCTGAAAGACCCTTCCTCAAAAACCCGACGTGGAGGGTGTCACAATAACTTCTTTAAGGAAGTTAAAAATTATGTTTTTTAGTGGGGAGAAATTTGATACTTCTACCCCTTATGAGAGGGACATCCCTTGGGCAGGAAGCCCATCGTCAAAAATACGTGATTTTATACTTCCACCTCCTAAAACGTCTCCTCTATTATACTTCCCCTTCCTTAACTCTCTACCCTCTTAAAGTCCCTTCTCTTTAAGGAAATTCTGGATGGAAGCTCTTCAAAGAAGTACTTTTAGATTGGAAGTCGGATTTTAAGAAACGAATAAAAATCTCAAAAGTGTTTACTTTTCAATTATTTTTTATATCGATGAAGTTGTCACTTTTGGTGCTAAAGCTCCTTTTCTGTTAAGGGAAACGAAGGACAATGGTTGGAGGAGACTAGGGTGGAAATTAAACGAGATAGCTTGCTCCATATCTCTGACGGTGTTGTCTGATAGTCTGGAGAGCCCCCGGGACTCCCACCCTCCGAACCTTTTCCCCCTCACCCGCCATTGAGGAGAACCAACACCGATAGAGAATCAATTCCATCCTGTCAAACTGATAACGCTCTCTCTCCCTCGGAAAAAGCGAGAAAATTTTTTTTCCTATGTTTTAAAAAATCCCGAACAAGGTTTGTCCATCTGGCAATTAGCATTGTACAAGGAGAATCCTTCAGAGGTAAATGAATCTATTCCTAAACCCATTTAGACAATGTCATTAACATGTGATCAATTAAGCTCCCATCTATAACGTCCATTACAGCATCACAAAGGAGTCCAAAACAGCTTTACAAAGCTTAAACCAATCAAATTTAATCTAAACAAAGTTCCGATAAAAATAAAATTAACTTAACAACCTAATTTCCGCTTACTTAAAGACTGAAAGAAAAAAAATTAAACGGATTAAAATTGAATAAATAGTCCTTTATTTACATACTAATTAATGCCGATCTTTGTTGAAATTAGAGACATCGAAAAATTGGATAAAGGAGGTTTAAAATTTTTTTTCCCTCTATCCAATTTTTTTTAATTAAAACTCTTATCTTTTAGATTTTTTTTCCCTTTGCTAATTAAACAATTATTTCTGTGTAAAAATAAACGTTTTTAAACCGGAGAGGCCGAGAAAGCTTGTAATGAATGTTTTGATAAATGCAGAAGCCCGTGGGCAAAAGCCGTGATAAATATTCCGCCTATCTTGGCATCCCCTCCGTTAACACAGTAACCTACTTTCGGCTCAAATTTTAAACAGACATAAATCCGGGTATTGAAGTTTAACGAGTTCAGAAAAAAGGAGATAAAATGATATAGTAAAAAAACAAGTTTTCTAAAGCCACCGGCTTTATGAAATAGGAATATTTTGATGGAAGGAATATTTTTTTCGACAAAACTTTTAGGAAAAACGTTTCACGTAATGATTCACATTCCTATTCAGCGTTTTTGCTCCACCTTCACAAAGAAATCCCACCTAAAAAAGGTCCCTAACGAAAAAAAAACTAAAATCAGATTTTTTAGACCCAGGACAATCTACTTTCGTGCTATGGAGATATTTGGAGTAAACGAGCAGCTCCCAACCCATTTTCCGTTGGGATAAAAATGGACGTTTTTTTTTCTCCCCAGGATGAGAAAATGAGAAAAGTTGAGTTTGACACATGAGGCACACGAGGGGCGGTAAGTTTGCTTTTAATACTATAAGACTTCCGTGGTTTAAATTTTTTATCCGACACCCCCGGAATTCAACTTTTATACCTAATTTAACTTTCTCCCTTTTATTTCTCTTTAAATCGAATTCCAATTTTATATTACTCCAGAGATTTCAGGACTATTCCCGAAGTTATGCTAAACTATGGATATTATCTTGAACAAGGTTTTATATACCCCCTTTCAACCACATATTTCCCATTTTATATACAGAGAATAATAAAATTTTACTGACTTGACCCCGCTTGTTCATGAAGCTCCAGGGCCCGTTTATTTTAATTAAATATCAATATTTTCCCTAGCGGTACTTTCAATTAAAATTCTGTGTCCTTTTTCAACCACTAAAACGGAAAAATATTTATGTCAATTATGAGTGATAAAAATAAACAGTTCACGTGCTGTAAGTTGCAGGTTAGACCCCCAGGATGTTCAGAAGAATTTTTAATTAGAATAATCCACAAAATTCATTCCACAGTCCGTGGATTATAAAGTAAAAGTACTGGTTTGAAGAGCTTCCAACGAAAATTTCCTTAAAGAGAAGTAACAATATAGGAGGGGGAAGTATATGGGAAAGGGAAGTATATAGGAGGGGGAAGTATAACGGAGGGGACGTAAAACGGAGGGGGAAGTATAACGGAGGGGGAATATAAGGGAACGAAAGTATAACGAAGGGAGGGAAAGTATAAAGGAGGGGAAGAATAAGGAAGAGAGAATTTTTAATTTCGTTTCGAAAAATATTACAAGTTTTTTTTTCTTTCGAAAAATTTTCCAAGTTTTTTTTTTTTTTCGAAAAATGTCTAATTTTTTTTTTCAAAAATTTTCCGGGTTTTCCATTTTTTTCTTCTTTTTTTTTAAACCGAAAATTTTTTAAGTGTCAAGATAGAAATAATGGGCTTTTTGGCCTAGGGATGCGCCTCTCGTAATGGGAAAAGTATGAAATTTCTCCCTACTAAAGAAAATTAATAATTAAAAAGGCAATTTTTTACACCGAAAATTCTTAAAAATATAAGGAATAATTGGTGAAAATCGGATTAACGGCCGCAGCGAATTTTGTAAAATTTCAAACAGACATATCTCCGCCATTTTTTCGAATTTCAAAAATCGCCCTCGTTACATTCTTCTTCACCGGCTTAAGAAGTTTGTGTGAAAATCGGATGAAAACTGTGGCCGTAAAGTGATCCGGAAAAAAATGCTACGGACGGCCGGCACAGGTTGGAGGTTATCACAATAACTTCTTTAAGGAAGTTAATGAAAAAATCCAGGACGCTTATCAATTTATGAAAGTGTATAGTTTTGGTATAAAATTATGGGTGAATTTTTTAGTGAACAGACAAAGTTGATATCGGTAAAGATCAATATACGTGGAGGTTATCACAATAACTTCTTTAAGGAAGTTAATGAAAAAATCCAATTATGGGTGAATTTTTTAGTGAACAGACAAAGTTGATATCGGTAAAGATCAATATACGTGGAGGTTATCACAATAACTTCTTTAAGGAAGTTAATGAAAAAATCCAGGACGCTTATCAATTTATGAAGTGTAGTTTTGGTATAAAATTATGGGTGAATTTTTTGAAAATAGAGAGCTTATAAAATTATCTTTAAGGGGGAAAAGGTGTAATCGTGGGTAAAAATTGCTTAGTTGAGAAAAAAAAGATAAGAACGACAAAAAAGTCAAAAGGTGGTAAAAAAGGTTCTGACCCTGCCAGCGATATAATCTGCTTAGTTGATGGTTTTAACTTACAAGGGTGGTAACCTTAGAGGAGGGGTAGTCGTTGGAAAAATCTTCCTCGGGGCAATTGAACCTTACCTTAAAATGGAAGATCAAGTCCTTACCTAGAAAAGAAGGAAAAATGAGAATTTAACAATGAAAAAGGTTTGTCGACTAATTTCTACGCTTCGAGCTTTATTACATTTAATTTCCAGCGAATCAGAGTGAAAAGGTTGTCGAGTGGGGGTGGGGACTTGTTTGTGGCTTTGTTAAGCCGCTTCCTTCCTCCGGAAAAAGCGCCTCGCGCCACCCGGCTAAACCCCCCTTTTCGGCCCCCGCCGACCGAAACGCGAGGAAATGGATTCCGTGCTGCATCCTTTAACAGTCTCGTGAATCAATTCAAACCCTTACTGATTATCGGGCATTAACGACCTCCTATTTCGGCGATTTCAATTTATTTAAAACCTTTTAAGCGATTTCAAACGTTCACGGTTGAATAAATAAATGAAATTAAAAAGGGAAAGAGAAATTACCAACAGGAAAAGTCATCTAATACCAAAACTTAATAAACAATTCTTCAAAAAAGGACTAACAAAAATAAAATGCTCCTGAAAGAACACAAAAGACTTTTGAATGAGGTATTTTATCGTTATCCAAGTTTGAATTTAAAAAAATGATTAAAAGACAAGGTTCAACTAATTTGAATAGATTCGTGGGTTTCGCGAAATCCAAGGATTGAACTTTGAAAGACATAAGCTTGTTCAATTCAAGTTTGAAAAGGGATTATTTCACTGTTCGAGTTCCTTCCATTGTTGTTAATTACAATTAGAAAGGAGGGCATCCCTCAGGGTTTCAGTATCTTTAGAAAAGAGGAAATCTGATTAATCTGACTTCCATACGTCACGCTCATTCGATATGACTTCTCGGTTGGATAAAGTTTAAATACTTAATGAGTAAATTTTCTTGAAGGGGCTTTCAGATGTCAAATAATCGCATTAGTTTTGACAAGACTCCGAAAGAGGAAAGATCAGTAAGTGGTTTTGAAATGATGTCCGGGATTCTGAAAGAGTTGAAGATTCCGAACTTTCAAGTTTTCTTTAAAAAAAAAGTTTTACTTCTGGTTCTGAGGATCAAATAAGAAGTAATGAATAAGAAATCGAATGAAAATCTGGGAAAAAGAATTTCCCCCCTTCACTTTTTAAACATTAATTCCCCATTATATTAAAATCCTTGAAAGATAAATTTCAACATTTTTGAACATGAATAAACGTAATTCTTCTTTTAATATTTATTTTAATTTAACAGGTTTTCTTTAATATTTAACAAAATTTCGGAATCTCTGTGCAAATTACCTCGGGCGATATATTAAAAAA